>BJCM01166323.1:0-11101 GCA_018326385.1 Flaveria bidentis | reverse complement strand
TGCTTTTGGTAATTGTACATTGAGGTCTTGAGTCTGTAACTTTCTACTTCATGTACTTTATCCTTTTTGTAATAGATAAGGATGTGAGCTATGGCATGTCATAGTCACAAGTCAAAAGGCAATCTGCCTTTTGACTCTACAATTGATTTTGTTTGTGTCTAGTTAATTGTATCCAACTGGCTTTCAAAGTATAGTCGGCTGTAGGATGTAGTATAAGTATCTCATGTTCTTATATCTTTCCTTTATGCTTGTAACACTTGTAATAGAACATAGAGAAAGCAATATACTGCATTCTTGAAAAAACCATATACTTTTGTTCTTTGTGTTATGTCTCTTACATTATTTGTGTTCTTAGTGTCTTACCTTGGTTAATCCAGTTTACTGTTTGATTAAGTTTTAGTTAATCTCCTCTTTGTGTTGTTGTGTTGTAACTGACCCCCTTCAACAATCTTGCAAGAAGGAAGCTGGTGACTCTGCTGGATACTAAGAAGGAGGACAAAGTACCAAGCAAATCCCTTGTGCCAAAAAAGAAGATAGTCCAGTTGAGGTTCAATGACTCTTCTCACAACTTTGTTATTGAGAGAGAGAATGGCGACCTGAACAGGCTTAATGCCTCATCTCTGATACACTTAAGCAGATTTGATATTGTTGAGTTAGCAGAGAAGTCATTCTCCAACCCCTCAAACTCTGAGGTAGCTGCTCATATTAGAAATCACCTGAGCAGCCTTCATCTTGCCGAGCTAACTGCTAGGACAAAGTTTGAAGAAGAGTTAATACTAAAAAGGAGGAGGACAGAAAAGGATCAACAACCAAAGGTAAAGACTTTCTCCAAATGGTTGTAGATCCTGAACTTGAACCTATTGTTAGATAGGATTATGACTATAACTCCTATCAACTAACTCTCTTCAGGGGGGCACAACAAAGGGTGCATGTCATTAGGAGTGATAGACTGGATCTCATATCCACTGATGACTTGCACAAACTTCTCAACACTACTTCAGGTTAGAACAAAGAAACAGACAAATATCTTCTGTCCTTGGTGCAGAAAGTTTTGAGAAGCAGAAGCAATTGAGGTTTTGGTAGCATCAGCCTAGGGGGAGTTTGTTGGATCGTGAAAGGCTGGTACAACCAAAACCAAACACTTATATTATTTTGGTGTAAATTTTAAAGGACTTTCGAAGCTAAGTATGGAAGTTTTGAAGGAAATGGGTTCTTCCGAAGATAAAGTGCAAGATCAACTTCCAAAGGAAAACTCCAACTTCTGAAGACAAAATCTTCTCTTCCGAAGTTCAAGACTTAGAAGAACTCAAAGACAGTGGCTTCCGAAGTAAAAGTCCTTAAGCTACGGAAGAAGCAGCCTCTTCTGAAGTATAAAAAGGTTTCGGAAGAAGTAGTTCTTCCAAAGCCAATTAACATTGGAAAGATACTGTTATGGACCAGTGGACATAAGTATGGTTCATCTGACACTCCGCTGCAGACCTCTGATGTACTGCATGTTGTTTTCTCAAAAGGCCATATAGTTGACCATACTTTATTCCACTAACCACCTTTACTCGTTAGTATAGTTAACAACTTTAGCTGGTGACAAAAGGTAAGTCATGGACATATCATATTACCATATCTTAGATAAGACATTATCTAAGATATCATAACTATAGCTTTGTAGTATCTGCTTTAGTTATATGATTTCAGCTGGTATCAAAGTATAACCGGCTGTAGGTGATAGTATATATAGTTTCTCATTGTAACTCTTGTATCATGCTTGTAAGAATCTTGTAAAATTTGAGTTGAGAAGTAATATATACAAGTACCTTGAAAATTATTTCCTTGTGTTGTTACTTAGTATATTATAATCAACATTTTGAGAGATTCTGCTTCATCATAACCATGTGAGTATAAGTGAGTTTGAGAGAAACCAAGTGTTTAGTAACATATATCGATACTGCAGTATTGCTATACTTTTTTACAAAAAAATCAAATTATGTGAAATTGTGCTACATTTTTAACGGTTTTGTGTTGTATTTCATAAAACATCACAAATGTGTGTTGTATTTCATAAAAACAACACAGTTTTGTGTTGTTTTGCGTCAAACAAGCACAATTTTGTGTTGTATTTCATCAAAACAACACAAAATTGTGTTATATTTAAAAAAACATCATAGTTAGCACAGTTTTGTGTGGTTTTACTTAACATGTTCTATGTTGTTTTACGTCAAAACAATAAGGTCTCGTGTGTTTTTTTCTCTGTGGTGCATTATGTCAAAATATCAAACAACATAGAAACAACACATCTTTGCTATTTTAATGTTCACTATTTTGCGTTAATATAACATGTTTTGTGTTGTTTTGCATTAATACAACAATCTATGTGTTTTTTGTTTCGTTTTTAACAAAAAAAAGGCATTACGTGCTGTTTTAACTCCAATATTTTTGTTTTCAAACGTGTTATTTATGACAAAGCAACATGAATTCTGTTTATTTATCGCACAATCTAGCATTATAAAAAAATCAACACAATCCAACAGTTTAAAATAACTTAGCATAATGTGGCACGTTAAAAAATATAGCCCAATCTAGAATATAAAAAAATCTAGTACATTACATTCAAATTTGTGTTGCATTTTGATAAAATACAAAAGGAACTAATAGGTGTGTTTTTGGACCAAAATGCCATTTAATGTAATCTACTTATTCATTCTTGGCCTACTTAGGCAAAACTTATTTTTTATTTGAATCTCTACCTATGTAACTAAATTATAACCCCGTGTATTACACAAGTTAAATAAAAAAATAGTAAATAATTATTAACGAATAGTTAGTAACTATAAAATGTTAAATATAAAAGTACTTTGATTAGTTGATAAAACAGTTTTATTATTTTTAAAACTTTCATTTTAAAAATTTATTGCGTTGAAAATTTGTGTTTTGTTTAACAATATCTCATTGTTTAGAAACTTTTTGTTTATTTTGTAAAAAATATTTTTATATAAAACTTTTATTTTTAAAATAAAATTGATTTTAAAACATTTTATAATTTAAATTTTTTTTATTGTTTTAGAAACAAATCATAGTATTAGAAAATTTTGATTTTAAAAAAGTATAATGTTAATCAAAATACTTAGTATTTATTTAATAGAAAATGTTTTTCAAAAATTAAATAATTAAAAAATAACTTGGATTTATCATATTGATAAGGAAGGAGAAAATTATGGAAATTAGTTATTAGTTTTTTAAAATAAAATAAATAGTTCGAGCGTAAAAAACTAAGATGAGAAGACTTATTATATGTAAATAAATGGGAGGTTATGGGTACAAGTCTTACTCTGAGCAAAATGCTTAGAGTTGAGGCAGGGGGTTTTCTTAGCAATGAGTTTCCTCCTTTGGGGGTTGGGGGTGTGGTCCCGTCTGGAAAACGAATAGGTGGGCCCGATTAAGATAACACATATCATCCGAAGCAGGGTCGTACATTTGTCGTTCAAAAAAAGAAGACTTATGAAAATGACATGTGTCATCACATTTAAAGGATTATTAGGTTAGATGATTATAATTGTAATAAAAGTAATATTTTTGAAACCGGATCGGAGTCTAGAGGTGGGCATAAAAACCGAGTTTGGACCCGACCTGGTGTACCCAACCTGGACCCAATACCCGATGGGAGGGGAGGCATACCCGGGTTGGACCCGTTTAAACCCGTAGGCTTAGAACCAGTTTTAGTTTTTGAGTTTTTTAGCGAACCCGACCAGAATTCGCGTCGACCCGGTTTGAACCTGAGTTGACCCGGTATTGGACCTGATATTGGATCCAGTATTGGACATACACACAAGAAAAGAAAAAAAGAAAAAGAAAACTAAACAAAGTATTGGACCCGGTTCCGGTCCCGACCCGCAGGGTTTTCAAGTAAGTGAACATGACCCGAGTTTGTACCCGGGGTCACCAATACCAGGTACAAAAAAAAAACCCCGATTGGACCCAATCCCGCTTGTACCCGGTTTTGGGTATGGCTCAATGTCCGGTTTGCCCATCTCCAGACCGGATCGACACATCAAATGACAAGCCCAATTTAATGTGTGAATCTGTGACAACAAACCCAATTTAAAGTAGGTAATTGACTTGGGTTTTTAAAGAAGTTATACACACCGAGATATAAAGGGGCCGCAAAATGTATTTTGATTGAGTTTTTGTGAATTTGATGCAGCGAGCCCAATTTAATGTTTTAATAATAAAATTTTTATTTCAAACTTAAGCCTGTTAAGATGTTTAAAACATGAAAACTAAATATAAGTTCTATTGTTAATGCTTAATATTTCACGTAATGTTTTGTATTTTTAAAATTTTGTATTTTATTGTCTGAAAAGTTAACAGTGTAGTACATATAATATTACCGGTTCTTAAATCCAATGCAAGTGATGTGAAATATCCTACCTCCGAATAGTTTGAAGAAGATTTTTTGTCACTTGTCATATTTTTAAATATTTTTTTGACACTTGTTATCCTTCTAAACATCCTCATTTTATTTTCCATCCAAAAAGTTATTATAGTAATTTATACACTCAAACAATTTCTTTCTCTTCATAAAAATTAATTTGGTCAATTAATACATTTTTTCTATCATCTAGATTTTCTAAAAAAAATCAAACTATTTTTTTAAAATAAATTTTATTAAGAAATAAAAAATCATATCTTTTTTAAAACATTAAACATTTTGAAACAAAATATTTCAAATTGTTCATTTTTTAAAATAATTATAAAAATATGGAATTTTATAAAAGCATTTCTATTAAAACAACCAGAATAGTTAAAAACTTGAGTTTTTAATAAACAAGATTTTTATAAACAATAATTTTTTTATAAGAAAATCTTAAATAAATAATTAAAATGAAACTATTTAGATAAGATAGTTAAAAAATAGTATAATTGTTTTATCTTTTGAATAATTACATATATATAATATTATTTATATCTTATATTAAAATATTGTACTGTAACTTTTTGTGTTTATTACTAACTATAACACGTTTAATAAATGAGTTTTTAGACTATCTATTTATCTATATATCGATCTATCTATAGTCTATCTATTAGTTATTTACTTAAAATATCTATGCATATTCAATAATAAACATATTTTATTTTTAAATATAATTTTATAATTTATAAGTTTTTATTATTAATTATTTATTATTTTATTTATTAAACTCGTGTAATAAAATAGTATTTATTTATATAAAAGCATGTTAATGTTAATTGGGGGTAAAGAAAAGGTGGGGCAATTGAACCCTTGGATTGGTGACCACGCATATGCAAAGCAAACAGGCAAATAATCGTTTGGCTTGGTTCCCAAGGTCCGCTGTTGCTATAATTACGCTCACCGCCCCATTTCTTCATCCATCCGTACAGCTCTAGCCCTAGGTTAGATTTCTCTTCTTCCTCTGCTCTTTGATCCCCTTACCAATTCGTTTGTTTCATTACATAGATCTTCAGATTACATTCGATTTGGGATTTCTATTTCTTCTTCTAAGCCGCCTCCGACCTCCCATCAGGTGAACTTTCTCATCATCTTTGATTGCTAGGGTTTTCAATTAAGATTGCTATATTTATTTCTATTTTATTGTTATTTGTGATTCGTGTCTTTACGCCTCCTCATCTAGGATGCAATAATTAGGGTTGGTTTTGATGATCGTAAATCGTGATCCTGTAGGTGGATTGGATATGAGCTCTCACGTTCGAAATGATAGAAGAGATAACAGGTCCAGGTTCCCTCGTCGTCAAGAATGGATCCCCAGAGCCGCCATCACAACCACTGCTAACCCCCCCTCAACAGATGCTTCAAGCTCCGATGGAAATGGTGTTACAAGATCAGGAACCCCCCAGTCACATAATAACAATGGTATTAACATTGCAAATGCTGGGCCCCAGAGGAGGCAGCATACTCAACCATCACCTCGGGGGGCTGTTAATCAGAGCAGGGATAGGAGAAAAGAGGCCCTTCGGGCTACGAAAACTGGTGGTTTACCTCAGCTTGTTCAAGAAATTCAAGACAAGCTTTTGAAGGGGACAATTGAGTGCATGATATGTTATGATATGGTAAAGAGGTCTGCCTCAATTTGGTCTTGTTCGAGCTGCTTCTCAATCTTTCATTTGCATTGTATCAAGAAATGGGCTAGAGCACCTACTTCTATCGACTTGTCTGCTGAGAAGAATCAAGGGTTTAACTGGCGGTGCCCAGGCTGTCAATCGGTGCAGCTCATGTCCTCTAAGGATATTCGTTATGTTTGTTTTTGTGGAAAGAGGCAGGATCCCCCTTCTGATCCATACCTCACACCACATTCTTGTGGAGAACCTTGTGGAAGGCCACTTGAGAAGGAGACTCCTGGTTCTGGTTCTGCTTCCAGTTGGGATGTAACTAGAGAGAGAGTTGATCTTTGTCCGCATCGTTGTGTTCTTCAATGCCATCCTGGGCCTTGCCCGCCTTGTAAGGCTTTTGCTCCCCCGAGAATATGTCCCTGTGGGAAGGAAGTCATCACTACAAGATGCTCTGATCAGAAATCTCTTCTTACTTGTGGCCAGCCTTGTGGTAAACCTCTGAATTGTCTACGCCATCATTGTGACAAGACGTGCCATGTAGGTCCTTGTGATTCTTGTGAGCTCCTCATCGATGCCTCCTGTTTCTGCAACAAAAAGACGGAGATAGTTGTTTGTGGTGAGATGACTGTGAAGGGACAAGTAAATGTAGAAGAAGATGGTATCTTTTCATGTAGCTTGCCTTGTGAAAAGCCTCTTGCTTGTGGAAACCATTTCTGCAAAGATACATGTCATCCTGGTGTTTGTGGGGACTGTGATCTCTTGCCTGGAAGGATTAAATCATGCTATTGTGGCAAATCGTCTTTACAGGAGGAACGACATAGTTGTTTGGATCCAATACCGACCTGCTCACAGATATGTGAGAAAACCCTCCCGTGTGGGTTACATGGCTGTAAACAGACATGCCATCCAGGGTCCTGCGCACCGTGTCAAGTGATGGTTACTCAAAAATGTCGATGTGGTTCAACGTCTCGCTCTGTGGAATGTTTCTACACCACCATGGGAATAGACACATTCACGTGTGACAAACCGTGTGGGCGCAAGAAGAGCTGTGGCAGACACCGTTGTAGTGACAAGTGCTGCCCTCTTTCAAATTCAAACAATACTGCCACCCAAGACTTAGACCCACACTTGTGCTCTAAACCTTGTGAGAAGAAGTTAAGGTGTGGGCAGCATGACTGCGGATTATTGTGTCACAGTGGACACTGCCCTCCTTGCCCAGAGAGAATTTTCACCGACCTGACCTGTGCTTGTGGTAGATCTTCGATTCCACCACCATTACCTTGTGGTACGCCCCCTCCTTCTTGTCAATACCCATGCTCGGTTCCTCAACCATGTGGTCATGTGTCGTCTCACAGCTGTCACTTTGGGGACTGTCCACCTTGTTCGGTTCCTATACCAAAGGAATGCATCGGGGGACATGTTGTTCTCAGAAACATACCGTGTGGTTCAAAGGATATCAGATGTAACAAACTCTGTGGAAAAACAAGGCAGTGTGGAATGCATGCATGTTTAAGGACTTGCCACCCGGCTCCATGTGATTCTACGACCAGTGGTGGGTCGTCCACTTCTGTTAAAGCTTCATGTGGTCAGACGTGTGGTGCACCTCGGAGAGACTGTAGGCACACATGTACTTCTCTTTGTCACCCTTATGGCCCATGTCCAGATGTAAGGTGCGAGTTCCCGGTCACAATAACATGCGGTTGTGGTAGATTAACAGCAACTGTTCCTTGTGATGCTGGGGGCAACAATAGTGGTTACAGTACTGACTCTGTTCTCGAAACATCTGCGATTCAGAAATTGCCAGTGCCACTTCAACCAGTTGAAACAAACGGCAAGAAGATCCCACTTGGACAGAGGAAGCTCATGTGTGATGATGAGTGCGTAAAAATGGAACGGAAAAAGGTTCTTGCAGATGCTTTTGGTGTGACTAGTTTAAATTTAGAGGCACTTCACTTTGGTGAGAATCCTGCAGCTGCTGATGTGTTAGGGGACTTGTACAGACGTGATTCAAAGTGGGTTTTGGCTGTGGAAGAGAGATGCAAGATGTTGGTTCTGGGTGGTGGTGGCAGGGGTAGAGGTGGTGTCAAGGTTCATGTGTTTTGTCCGATGTTGAAAGAGAAGAGAGACGCAGTTAGGTTAATTGCTGAGAGGTGGAAACTGTCGATAAATGCTGCTGGTTGGGAGCCAAAACGGTTTATTGTTGTTCATGTTACACCAAAATCTAAGGCACCTAGTCGGGTCATTGGTGCTAAAGGGTTACATCCACATCCACCAAGTTTTGATTCTTTGGTAGACATGGATCCGAGGCTAGTTGTGGCTCTGTTTGATCTTCCAAGTGATGCAGACGTAAGTGCGTTGGTGTTGAGGTTTGGTGGGGAATGTGAACTTGTGTGGTTGAATGATAAAAACGCATTGGCTGTGTTCAGTGATCCGGCTAGAGCTGCAACTGCAATGAGGCGGTTGGATCATGGGTCTGTTTATTATGGAGCCACTGTAGTAAATAGTGGTACCACATCATCATCAACAACTGCATCATCTGGAGGAGGTAATGCTTGGGGGAGCGGTGCATCCTCAGCACAAGGTGCGGTAGCAGCAACAGCTAATCCATGGAAGAAAGCTGTTGTGCAGGAGAGTTCATGGAGTGGTGTTGCAGAAGTTACCCACCCTGAAACATCAAAACCGTCACTATTGAAGGTAAATGATGATCCAGCAATCACTACTGCATCAGCAAATAGATGGAGCATCCTGGAGTCGGACACTACTAGTTTGATTAGTCAGGAATCCAGTTCAAATAATGCTACTGTTGTATCAAAGCAGGAGGATGTTGTGGAGGACTGGGAAAAGGCGTATGACTAAATTCATCGTTAGGGACAAATCACTATCCATCATCTGGCGGTTCATTGTTATGGACAAATCACTATCCATCATCTGGCTGGTCAGTCGGGCCTAGTTTTTTTAAACCCGTATACAGAAGATATGGTTGTTTACTGTGATTTTGCTTAATCACTTTATCTTGGCTTAGTTGTTTTCACACTTTTATTTCTTTTATTGTGTGTGGTCTTCTATCTAAATGCTTAAAGTAAACATATAGAACACTTGCTGGGATGTGATAATCTGGGATCATATTGTTTTTTTTTTTAATTTTTGGCTACATTGATAGTGTGATCTATGGGTGATGCTGGTTCCTGGTTGGTACAAAACCCTGCTTCAGCACTGGTTATTATTGAGCTATTTTGTATTTATTATTTTGTATGATATGATGCTATGGTTTTTCTACTTTTTACAGTTTCATCGAACATCATGTATATAACTGGCGGATTTGGTCTTTCAAGTTTAAAACATGAAAGAGTAAATCATAGTGTTTGTTTAATTGTTATACTTTTGGTACTTGAAGAGTTGAAGTGGATAGACATCTTTTAGATAAATACAAAAAAAAAAGATTCATTACGTCAATTAAAAGTCTATTCACCTTTTTGGTCGTCAGAAATATGAGTTTCTTTTGGTTACTAATTAGCACACTTTTGGTCAGTCAGACAAATGGTGCAAAATATCTTTGTTAAATAACCAATTTGTCTTTTCTTAATTATTTAAAGCTAAAGGAAATAAGAAAGACTAAATACCAAACAAACCCTTTCCCGTTTCAAGATGATGCCAGTTAACTCCATTAAGCCATCACTGTTACTTCAGTGTTATTTGCCTCGTTCATCACGACCACCGGAAAGAACTTAACATATTTCACACATGGGTTCATTTCAATAATTTCTAAAACCTATTTTTCATTTTTTTTGTTCTTCTATAACAACGAGTTAGATCGACAAGCACATTATATGATTGGGAGACATTCTTACTGGACTCAAGGAATATGATTGTAAGAATACTTATAAACCCTTCTATGCATAATGGTATTATATCTTATGGATGGTATGTTTTTAAAATAATTTGATTTTTTACTTTAGTCACAAAGTTTTTCATTTTTTAATAATTTAACTTCTAAAATTTTAACTTTCTTTAGCTTAAAACTCTTCATATTTTTGCAATTTAATCTCACAAATTTTATGTTTTCTACTTTGTTCCCTTATATTTTCATATTTCACAAATCTTCGTTTTATGTTTCGTTCTAAGTTTTGCAAGTTAACACGACACAACATGCATGTGTAATTCAATATTTTTACGTTTCGTTTTAAATTTGGTAAGTTAACACAACATAATGTGCGTGCGTGGTTCAATATTTTTATGTTTATTTTTTCCTTTTGAAAGGTTTGTCATAACACACAGATCTTAGATCAGCTTAGTTATATTTTTCTATGTTTTATGTTTTGGTCGAAATTATTCGTATTAACACATTGCAACTTTAGTGTTGGTGGTCATCAGAGGTGGGGTGACATTTGTGTTATTTTGTATGGTTTTACATTTTCGCCACAACTCCGGGAGTTTATTTCTAATTCAATATGTTTAAGAAGAGTCTAAATTAATCAATCAACATTGCCTAATTATAATCTATGAAGGGAATATATTATGGTTCTTTCAAATCAAAGAAGACTGTATGAAAGATTAAGTCATGCAGTAATCATATGATATTGCACTACATTGATTGAAAAATACATTGTATACTGACAGTGGGTACTATACACGTTGCATTTTTTTTCCATCGACCAAGTTTTTTTAATTGGATTGTTTAATAAAGTTTTTAATGATACAACATATTTGATCTAGTAGAATCAGATTATTCGGAAAGTACCTATTTAACATCATCTTGAAGTATTGTTGGACCCTGAAAGAATCATGCATGCCAATTCAATGGGTGAGTTGATGTCTGCTTTGCTGGATTCCCACAAGTCCAAGAAGAAATGCGGATGAAGATCCAGCACAGAAGAAAAACCAAGTATAGTCTCCCGCATTTGTCAAATGCGGAAGACATAAAACAAATACGGACAAGTATTTGTTCTTCCGCATTAACAAATGCGGAAGACCAACAAGTAATGCGGACAAGACTTTGTTCATCCGCATTTGCCAATGC
>BJCM01166322.1:0-23212 GCA_018326385.1 Flaveria bidentis | reverse complement strand
GGATGTGAGCTATGGCATGTCATAGTCACAAGTCAAAAGGCAATATGCCTTTTGACTTTACAATTGATTCTGTTGTGTGTCTAGTCAATTGTATCCAGCCTGGCCTTCATAGTATGGCCGGGTTGTAGGATGTAGTATAAGTATTCTCTTGTTCTTGTAACTTAACATATGCTTTGTAACACTTGTAATAGAACCTGAGAAAGCAATATACTGCAATCTTGAAAACCCATTTCCTTGTGTTGTGTTCTTTGGTTCTGTCTCATATAACTACTTGTGTTCTTAGTGTCATCTCTTGTGGTTAATCCAGTTCACTGTTTGATTAAGTTTGAGTTGCTCTCCTCTTTGTGTTGTTGTGTTGTAAATTGCAAAGCCTTCAACGGTCCTGCAGTCACTAAACACTCGGATGAAGCAAAGTCTCTAAGAGTGTTAATAATAATATAATAAGTAACAATGAACACAAAAAGATAAATTTCAAGGTACTTGCATATATTGCTTTTCAACTCAAAGTGTTATAAGACTCTTACAAGCATTGCCATGAGTTACAATGAGAAACTATATATAATACTTCCTACAGCCAGATATACTTTGATACCAGCTAGAATCCTCTAACTAAAGCAAATACTACAAAGCTATAGTTTAAGGTATCTTAGATAATGTCTTATCTAAGATAAGGTAGTCGTGATATGTCCATGACTTACCTTTTGTCACCAACTAAGTTGGCAACTATGCTATCTACTAAAGGTAAATAGTGGAATAAAGTATGGTCAACTACATGGCTTTTGAGAAAGCGCCATGCAGTATATCAGAGGTCCGCAGCGGAGTGTCAAAGACACCATACGTATGTCCACTAGTTCATAGCAGTGTCTTCCAAAGGGTAGTTGGCTTCAGAGGAACAAGTTCTTCCGAGTCCACTTATACTTCGGAAGAGGCTACTTCTTCCGAGGCTTCAGGACTTATCCTTTTCTTCATACTTCGGAAGTTGTCTTCTGATCTTTTCTTCTTAGACTTGATCTTCGGAAGTAAGTGCTTTGACTTCGGAACTAGAGTTTGTCTTCGGAAGTTGATCATTCTCTTTGTCTTCGGAAGAAATCTATTTCCTTCAGAAGTTCCACACTTGGCTTCGGAAGCTTTGGAAGTTGCACCAAAATTTGTCTAAGTGATTTGGTTTTGGTTGCACCAGCCTTCTTCTTGATCCAACAATATAGAACAATCATAACATCATAAATCACCCAAATAAAACCCACCCGCATTCATACACACACATACATACTGGTACACAACCATATTTTATAAAAACATTAAGCATGCATTCCAACCCCAAAATCAGTTAAAACATGAAAAAAGGGTTCTAGAACTCACCTTGACAACTTTTGGATGGACTTCTTCAAAATTCGAATGTAATTGAGTTCTACCACCTAAAATCCACCAAAACACACAATCAAATAATCGAGGCATAGGCCGGCTAAGAGCATCTTATAAACACCAAATCTTACCTGAATTTAGCCTTCTTCTTGCTTTTCTTCAAATATCCAAGAGTTTCTCTGCTCTTTCTCTCTCTAAAACCGAAAATGATGTGTGTAGACAACATGGGCGGCCATGCCCACCTTTTACACCAACTTTTGAAACTTTTGTTTTTTTGACACTTTTATCCCCTCAACTTGGGTTTAATTGCATTTCTTTCTTATTCCTTGCTTTTATTCTTTTCTTCTTTCCTTTAAAAATATCTGGGTGTTACAAGTCCACCCCCTTATATAGGTTTCGTCCCCAAAACCTGTTATTCTCGAACAAACGTGGGTAATGCTGCCTCATCTCCTCTTCGGTCTTCCACGTAGACTCAAATCCCTTCCTGTGCTTCCATTGTACACACTCACGGGGAACTACTTTATTCCTTAACCGTTTCTCTTTATGATCAATGATCGCCACTGGTTGCTCCACATAATTGAGCCGTTCATCTACCTCGGTATCTTCCATTCGTAAAATCATATCTTCATCAGCTAAACATTTTCTCAGATGAGATACATGGATTGTCGGGTGAATCCCACTTATCTCATTCGGTAACTCTAATCTATAGGCCATCTCCCCTACTCGAGCAATGATTTGGACTGGCCCTATGTACCTTGGGCTCAACTTGCCCCGCTTTTTAAACCGAATGATACCCTTCCAAGGTGATACTTTCAACATAACTCTATCACCCATCTGGAACTCAATCGGTCTATGTCGTTTATCGGTTTACGACTTTTGCCTATCTTTAGCTACCTTCATAAAGGCTTTGATCCTTTCCAGCTTCTCAGTCAGCCTCGATCACCTTGATACTTCCCAAATCCTTCTGACCAATATCCCCCCAACAAATAGGTATCCTACATCTCCTACCGTATAGCATCTCATAAGGGGGCATACCGATGCTGGCATGATAACTATTGTTGTATGAAAATTTAACTAACGGTAAGTGGTCATCCCAACTTCCTCCAAAGTCAATGATGCATGCCCGAAACATATCTTCTAGCGTCTGAATGGTCCTTTCTGACTGACCATCTGTCTGAGGATGATACGTCGTGCTAATATGTAACCTCGTCCCCGTCGCATCATGGAATTTCTTCCAAAATTTAGATGTAAACCGGGTGTCACGGTCAGACACAATAGACACCGGCACACCATAACGAGTCATAATCTCTTTGATGAATAGATCCGTGAGTCTCTCAGAGGAATACATCTCTCGAATCAGTAGGAAGTGAGCACTCTTCTTCAAACGATAAACTAACACCCATATAGCATCATACCCTCACCCGGTACACGGTAGCTTCGTAATAAAGTCCATGATGATATGATCCTACTTCCAATATGGTATATCCAAAGGTTGGATCTTCCTGTATGGCTTCTGATGCTCCGTCTTCACTTGCAAGCAAGTAAGGCACTTACTCACATACTCCGCTACCTCGCGTTTCATACTCGACCACCAATAATCTTTCTTCATGTCTTGATACATCTTCGTAGAACTGGGATGGATGGAGTATCAATTCTTATGAGCTTCATCCATGATCTTCACACATAGATCCCCATAATGAGGAATCCACATCCGTCTAAATCGGGTTCTAACACCGAGCGTGTTTTCACCCAACTCCACGACTAGATTTTCATCCTCTCAGAGTTAAGACAATCTTCTTTCAACACCTCATCTTGAAAATCCTTGACCAGTTTCATCATATCAGAGGTCATGATCAACTGATAAGCTTTCACCCGAATCGGCTCGGGTTTCTCCTTTCGGATAAGGGCATCTGCCACATGTTGGCCTTGCCCGGATGGTAATGGATCTCGCAATCATAATACTTTATGATCTCCAACCATCGCCACTACCTTATATTCAAATACTTTTGTTTGAAAAAGTACTTCGAGCTCTTGTGGTCTGTAAAGATTGTGCACTTCGTTCCGTATAAGTAGTGCCTCCAAATCTTTAACGCGAAGACCACAGCTGCAAGCTCCAAGTCATGAGTAAGATAATTAATCTCATGAACTTTCAATTGTTGGGATGCGTAGGCTATAACCTTTATTCACTGCATCAAGACACATCCTAACCCCGAGTAAGAAGCATCTGAATAAACCACCAAATCTTCGCTTCCATCAGGTAACAATAAGACAAGAGCTTGAGTCAACCTTGCCTTTAAATCCTCAAAAGCCTTCTCTTGATCTTGACCCCAAACAAACTTCACATCTTTACAGGTCAACTTAGTCAATGGAGAAGTTATCTTAGAGAAGACTTGAATGAATCTCCTATAATAGCCCGCCAACCCCAAGAAACTACGAATCTCGGATGGCGTCTTTGGTGATTTCCAATGCATCACCTCCTCCACCTTTGTCGGGCCACCATAATCCCCTCGGGATTCACTACATGACCCAAGAACTGAACCTCACGCAACCAGAACGCACACTTGGAGAATTTAGCATACAACTTCTCCTTTCTCAATGTCTCCAATACTTCCCGAATGTGACCGGCATGCTCCTCCTCGCTCTTGGAATAAATCAGTATATCATCAATAAACACAATCATTGATTTATCCAACATCGGCCGACACACGATTCATTAAGTCCATAAAAGCAGCAGGCGCGTTGGTTAAACCAAAAGACATAACGAGGAACTCGTAGTGTCCATAACGTGTGCGAAAAGCTATTTTAGGTATATCTTGCTCCTTCACCTTTAACTGATGGTAACCAGATCGAAGGTTTATCCTCGAGAACCAACTGGCACCTTGGAGCTGATCAAACAAATCATCAATTCTCGGTAACGGGTACCGATTCTTCACCGTCAACTTGTTTAGCTCGCGGTAGTCTATGCACATCCTCATACTACCGTCTTTTTTCTTCACAAATAAGACCGGAGCACCCCATGGAGAGATAATCGGTCTAATGAACCCCTCATCAAGCAACTCTTGTAGTTGCTCCATCAGTTCCTTCAGCTCAGTCGGAGCCAACTGATATGGTGCCTTAGCAATAGGTTGGGCACCCGGTATCAAGTCAATCTGGAACTCGATCTCGCGATTCGGTGGCACACCTGGTAAATCTTATTAGAACACGTCTAGGAAGTCACACACAACCGGTAAATTGGATAGTTGTGGTGTTGGTGTATGCACATCCTTCATGTAGGCCAAATAGGCACTACATCCACGCCTCATGCACTTTCTCGCCATCGCCATCGAAATCACTTTCGGAATCGTAGTAACCCGATCACCGTAAACCGTCACTGAACTCCCGCCAGGCGCTGTCAATCGAACCATCTTTTTGAAACACACAATGTTCGCCTCGTGGTCCGCCAACCAATCCATTCCTAGGACTACATCGAAGCCGCCTAAGGTCATCACGAATGTCTAACAGGAAACTTATGACGCTCACCCTCTGCCCTTCACCCCCAGCCTTCTTCGCTAGCCCAGAACTCTCAGCCCTCGGCTTCTTACACTCTCTGCTCATATGGCCCTCCCTGCCATAGTTAAAACACCTCGCCACCTTGCACTCTCTCGCCATGTAGCCAGGTCCCACACTTGAAGCACACGTTCAGTCCCCACCTACACTCTCCGGTGTGCTCCTTTCCACACTTGCCACACCCTTTCATCCTCGCACCGGATGAGACCACACGTCAGTCATCCACCTGTGGACCTTTGTTGCTTGGAGCGGCCCCACCACATCTAAATCTCTTTTCATTCCAATTTCGTTCACCACCACCTTTCTTGCTCACCTCAGCCACCACCACCTCACTCTCATCATACAGCCTCCCCGCCAGATCGACCGCCAACCTAAACGTACTTAGCCGGAAACAATTAGGTGCCTGCAAATGTCTGTCAGCAAGCCTTGAATATACCTCTTAATCTTTCATGACAGAGGCGTCACCTGATCCGGCACTAGCCGTGCCATCTCATTAAACTTGGTGGTGTATTACTGATGGGTCATTGTTCCCACCTCCAACTTCAAGAACTCCCTCTCAACCTTGTCCATCTCTCAGTAAGGACAAAACTCCTCAATCATCAGCTTCTTCAACTCCACCCACCTCATTCTCCTGATAGCCCTGCTACCCTCGGCTTGGACAATATTGTCCCACCAGCACAAATTCGAGTCCACAAATGACTGGGTGGCGAATTCACCTTCTCATCTTCCCAGCACTCGCTGATGTCGAGAAAAGCTTCCATCTCTCTCACCCACCAGTGAGTCGTAGTAGTAGTGCCATTACCATCAAAGGTTGGGGCTTGCACCTTTGAAATGTCTCGTAGTTACAGTCTCGTGCTGCCTCAGGCACAAGCTCTTCCTCTTCCTCTTCATCTGTAGAGACAAACATCTCAGTCTCGGGTTGTCCCCCTTCACTCGTAGGCCTACTCTTTTCCTTCCTTTCTCCTTCCCTCGCAGCCTTGATCACTTGGTTACCACAGACGGTAAGATCGTCTGCATGACCTGATGAACCTCGTCTACAATGGCCTCCTTCACAGAGGCTATCAAGTTAGCACTCTCTTCCTCAACCTCCGGATGAGGGGTCTTAGGTTTTTCATAAATCACCTCTTCGGCTCGAGGTCTTCCTTTTGTGGCCTATGGCCAACACCACGTCCACCACGACCTCCCATACATGAAGCCTTTGATGATCTACCACTAGCCTTCCTCTAAACACACTATAAGATTCAAATACTAACACGGTCATTCAAGGAAATAGCTCAGTTTATGTCAAGTATAGTAAGTCCCTAATTATAGTGGCTAGATGTGATTAGCCACTTACTTTACTCTTCATACCCCAAGCATTTCCTATCCTGACTACATCAGTATCTAATCTACTAAAAGCACACAGATCATATAACATGTGCACGTAATACCGGTTAATCATTAAGAAAACACCTAATGGCACGCAGCTACTCAGATTGGCATCCATTCCCTTTGTCCCATTCTCAGTTTAAGTTTAGGTTTCTTTGGAAATTTTACCCGTTACACTTAAACTTTGGCTCTGATACCAACTTGTAAAGTCCCGTTCCCGGGACGCTCACAGCTGGTCAATCATCACACATAAAACATATAATTTATATTAACTTACTAAAATGTTACAGCGGAATCATTTTAAACAACCATTTCATTTCATATAAATAATCTCTTTTGCAAAATAATATAACATTCATTACAAAATATCGTTTGTTCGAATTAAAATGAAAAAACATTATCGCAACATGAAATGGATGCCAAACCAAGCCAAGTAGCCAGCTCATGCCATCCTCAACAACATTTGCCTACCAACTGAAAACACATAAAAGTCAGTGTTGCTGAGTGAGTTCTAGTCTTAAAATAAGATATATTTTACTTTCGTTTGAAACCTTTCTTTACTTCCATACGTGATCATTCATCATACATACACATAGATAATATATTATTATCTTCCATCATCATTCGTTCATTAACTTTCGTTCATTCATCATCGTACGTCATTGTTATCATTCACTTCCATTCATAATCTTCATTACTTATCTTTTGTATATTCGTTACTTCTGATGAAATGTATAGTACCCCAAACATTGTGCAAGAAGCTGGTTACTGGGCCTGAGGTCTTTTATAGACCTCGAACATTGTGCACGAAGCTGACTCCAGTACCTAGGGAAAGTACACTAATCACTATCATTTCTCTTTCATTCCAGACAAATGCCATATGTTATACCCCGAACATTGTGCACGAAGTTGGTTACTAGGCCTGACGTCTTTTATAGACCTCGAACATTATGCACGAAGCTGACTCTAGTACCTAGGGCAAGCGGCAAGGATCCCATATGTATGGTCAATCACCAAGATTAGACCCCAGTGTGCATCCTTCCGGGGTAGCTAACCCGCAATAGTTGAGCTAACACCATTCATTATGTGTGAACCTAAATACTTTGCTTGCAAGACTTTCTTACTTTCATTCATTAAATAATGCATGAATTCTTTCATTATGTTCCTCTTTTCATTATCTTCCACTTTACGTTACATAATACTTTCATTTCATTCTCAAACATTCAACGTAAAGTCATGAAAAATAAACGTACATAATAAGGAACATAAATATAAACATTCGAAACATCATCATACAAGGCACCATCAAACATGACATAAAAATCATCATACATCATCACCATGCATAAGCATAGAATCAATCACACTTCATCATTCATGCCACATCATACATCACCCATCACATCATCCATGACCTCAAAAAGTCAACTTGCATTACCCCCGGGAACCTCCCAAGTCAAAGCCTACACGTACATTTTTCCCCAAAATCTCAGAATATTTTCTAAGTCTTAGGCGCATGACCTTTCAAGCGCATGGGGAACACTTAGCGCATGGGAAACTTCTAGGATCATGGGCACTATTGGGGCGCATGGCCAATAGTTAGTCATTTTGGGCAACATTCTAGGCGTATGGGCACTATGCAGGCGCATGAGTGCCTAGGCGCATGGGAATTATGGGCGTCTGGACATTTAGTCAAATTTCATCCTATTTCTAGGCGCATGGATACTATTTGGGCTCATGAGCTTCGGGTGCATGGGACACTTAGCAGTTTAAGCCGTTGGGCGCATGGACCACTATTTAGGCGCATGGGCAGTCAACAATTACTATAATCATTCCAAATCAGTCAAATCATCAAACTAACATATTCTAAGCTTATATCCTACATTCCAAGCACCAAAAAAAGAACATATCATAATCATAACATCATAAATCGCCCAAATCAAAACCCACCCGCATTCATACACACACATACATACGGGTACACACCCATATTTTATAAAAACGATAAGCATGCATTTCCAGCCCCAAAATCAGTTAAAACATGTAAAAAAAAGGGGGTTCTAGAATTCACCTTGACAACTTTCGGATGAACTTCTTCAAAACCCGAATGTAATTGAGTTCTACCACCTAAAAGCCACCAAAACACACAATCAAACAACCGAGGCATAGGCCAGTTAAGAGCATCTTATAAACACCAAATCTTACGTAAATTCAGCCTTCTTCTTGCTCTTCTTCAAATATCCGAGAGCTTCTCTGCTCTTTCTCACTCTAAAACCGAAAGAAATGATGTGTGTAGACAACATGGGCGTCCATGCCCACCTTTTACACCAACTTTTGAAACTTTTGTCCTTTTTGACAATATTAACGCCTCAACTTGGGTTTTATTGCATTTTTTGTTATTCTTTGCTTTTATTCTTTTCTTTCTTTCCTTTAAAAATATCCGGGTGTTACACATACATAAGTTACTTAATAAGACAACATCGCAATCATATATAATTAAATAGGAAAAACCATGTAATCGAGCCATCTTTTTGCCAAAAAAAAAAGTTGCGACGCCTTTGGGAGTGAATGGACGAGCAAGAGGGAGGAAATGAGCATACTTACTCAATCGATCAACATCGGTTAGTATGTTATCGAAGCTATTAGATGGTGGCAATTCGACAAAAATATCTATAGAAACATTTCCACAAATTCGTTTTGAAATGGGTGGGAGCTAGAGTAAATCGGTCGGGGACTATGTTTTGCTGACACGCAAGGTAGTCCTAAACAAATTAATGGACATCTTGCTTTAATTGTGGCCAATGATTGGTAGTGCTTGTATGTTTTAAGGAACCCATCATGACCTCCCATGGGTGTTGCATGTGCTTCATGTAGAATCTCATTCCGAAAAGATGAATTATCAAGTATCACAAGTTGGCCCTTGTCAAACAACTGTTGGCCTACCATTAAAGAACTTGTGAAAAGGGAAGAGTCAGTAAAAAGTTGGTACATAAATTTCTTTGTATAAGGGCTGATTGCAGGCTTTCCTGGATCTTGATAAGATCCACACAATATGGAACCACTAGGGTTAGAAAATCAGCAGAATGGGGAGTCTTGACAAAGCATCAACCCTTTATTCTCCTTCCCTGGTCATAAGGTATAAGCTTCAATAATAACCTTTATTGTTTAGTGGAAGTGACCCTTTGTTCAAGATGGGACTTGAGGGTGTAATGGTATGTCTATATATAGAAATGCCTCACCAAAATATCATGACTCTATTTTTGAATAACCATAACTAGAGCTAAGAGCTCTCAGTCATAGGCTGACTTAAAACACAAATATGGAGAAAAACCACTACTAAAATAATTCACCGGGTGGTCATCTTAGATCAGAATATTGCCCATTCTTTCCAAAGAAGCATCGAATTGAATTGTAAAAGGTGTTGTGAAGCTAGGCAGCCAAAGAACATGGGTTGTTATCAAAGCTTTCTTGAACACATTAAAAGCTAAAAAAACATCCTCATTCCAGATAAAGACACCTTTTTTGGTAAGAGTAATTAAAGGGCGAGCTATGATGCCATAATGATGAATAATGTTAAGAACTAAAAAAGTAGGATGCGAGTTTGAAAAAACAAACAGCAACAAGATCTACCCTATTAGAGATTGGTATTGTCTTAAAAGCAACAATCAAACATAAAATCTAGAATGAAAAATTACAAAAACATGCTTTTTTTACAACTAATCAGTTTTGAAATCTAAGAAACTATTGGAACTGCTAGACACCTCCCCTATCAAGCCAATAGTGGGTTTGTAAAGTGTTCCCACTAAAAATTGGAGCAACTCACCGCATTCTTAGATCGGGTTCTTCTTATGGAGTAAACCTAGAGCTGGGTTGCATCACATCGTTGTGTGCTTTTAATATGTAAACATAATGATAAAAATAACAACTAATTTATTTATTAGTGAAAATCACTATATATCTATTATGAAAATAATTTCACATATTCATGTTTAATCAATGAAATCACTAACTGAACTTCACACAATCGACAAATAACAGTGATGTTTAGTATAGCTTCGTAAGTCTGGATATCGAACCCTAGAGACATGTTTGGTGGCCTTTGTCACTAAATCTCTATTGACTTCTATCAGTTATGTCAAAGTGAATTTATAATTAACACATGAAACATAGAATTACTTACACACCAATTTTAAATACGAGCGATTTAACTTAAGACAAACTTTCAAATTTGGATGGACAACTACCTAGACAAGGAATACTATTGACGATTCTAATGTTCTTGAGTTAAGGTTATCTGATTAGTGACCAGATCTAAAAATTCATCAACCTAAAACACTAATAGGATATGTTAGATCACTCATTTGTCTTACTAACAAAATCTAGCAAGGTTTAAATTAATGTGCGAAGCTCACTAGATTATAGAATAATTCACTTATCGGTCGCACTAACACAATTAAATGCTCATGTGTTCTAAAAATTAATTGTCTCTCGACCTCATTTCACTATGCATCCAGGGGGTGTAAGGGAATGTAAAGAACAACTTCGGATTATTAATATTTATTAGCCTAGTAATAACTACCACATTATTAGGATTAATTCACTCTCATGAAATGAAAACCTAAAACCTAATAACTAAAAGAAATCTAGAACCATTTACTTTTTGGTATTAGAATTAGTCAAATTCCTATTATTAGATAATTATATTATCTATTCCTATGGTATTCTACATCTGGAATCAACCATAATCAATCAAAATATAAAGTAATGATCAAAACTTAAACCCTAATTAAATAGCAAACAACTAATCAATCAAAGCCTATGCACACTTAACATGATTATCCCAAAATGCGAAAATTTATAAACATGAAAATCAATAATGAAAAGCCTTTGAAATGAACATTAACCAATCAAACTAAGCAATACCCAAAAAACATTAAAAAATAACCAATATTCATCACATGTCCAGATAGTTTATATGCTTAGCTACTCATAATCATTAAAACATATTAAATCCAAAAAGAATACTAAAAATGATTGAAATAAGCATTGATATCAATGAATAGCTATGTATAGGATGTTAAGCAAAAGATTACACACTCAAAGCCCTTTAATAACTTCAATCCTTTGCTTTAAACTCTATCCAAAAGCTTCATTTTTTCACCCTCGATCGCTCTAGTAAGCAATAAGCTATAACTCCTCTCAAAACACAAAAGATTTCTAATAATGAAAGTTAGGGTTCATGGCGGACGTTCGAAGCGGCCCGCATCATACATGCGATGTTGAGTGCATCGCCAAGAGGTGATGTAATCATTTATGCGTAGGCAGGGTTGATGTCAGCCTACACATCATTGATGCAACCTACATCCAAAGGGCGATGGAGGGCGCATCGCCTTCATTCTTAAAACTTTATAATTTTCTCCATCTTTTCTACTTGGGAGTTCATATCTTCGATTCCTTTATTCAAGTTTGTCTTTCTAACATCACTTCCTATAATTAAGTCATGCAAAGCATTTAATAGCAAACCACCTTAATTTAAATGAAATCAATCAAAACTTGTTTAAATGTGAACATTCTTAACCGTAAGAATTACAACTAGATGTTGATGCAACCAAAAAACAACTCAAAAATCTCTGAGCATGCACATGTGAAGTACTAGGATAGTATTTTGAAATATTTGATATTACTCAGTGAATTATGCTAAATATCAAATTTGCTGAAGCCAAAAGACCATTTCTTTCAAAGCCAAAGATGAAGTATTTCGAAGCTTCAAAGACATAGTCTTCCGAAGCCAAAGATTGATTTCTTCCAAAGACAGAGAAGGCATGTCTTCCCTGACATACTTTTGACAAAAGCTGAATCACATTTACAGTGCCATCTCTGAAGACTCACAACTAGCATAAGTTGGGGAAAAGTCCATGCTTTTGTCAACTGTAGATTAAGGTGTTGAGTCTGTAACTTTTCAACTATGTACTTTTATCATTTTTGTAATAGATAAGGATGTGAACTATGACATGTCATAGTCACTAGTAAAAAGGCAATGTACCTTTTGACTTTATATTGATTTAATTGTCTAGATTAGTGTTTCCAGTTGGTCTTCAAAGTAGTGTGAGTTGTAGGATGTAGTATAAAGTATCTCAAGTACTTGTATTCTCTATGTAAGCTTTGTAAAACTTGTAAGAACTTGAGAGCAATATACATCATTTTTGAAAACCATATTTGAGTGTTCTTGTTCATGCTAACTTTGAATTACTTTTTATATATTTGTTTACTTATATGTTAGATGTATTTTAATTATATTTTTTTGGAAGGTTTGGTTATTTTTCAGTTTTATTTTTTTCTATTTATTACAGGTGGAAAATCCTATGTTGTTATACCTTATAAACCTATATATAATTCAACTATAATGTATATAATGTAATATAATATGATGCATGTGCATGAAAAAAATGTATATATCGTCAAACCAGTAAACATTTCTCAACAAACAACTCAACACTGCATTATCAAATTAAACATATCATATCAATAGGTTATCTAAGTTATATTATTTTATTTTTATTAACTTATTTAACTGTTATGTTATACACTCCGTAATGGTTACTCTACTACCCAATATTAATCATATCGTTACTTTTTACTTGTGTTTATAGTTTCATCCTATTCGCTTCCCTATATGATCTGTTAAGTGTTCTAAGTCTCTTCACCTTGTGAAACTGTTCTATTGACCCGTTTCCCCGGTCCTGCAATTGGTATCAGAGTATTTCGGGCTCTTGATTGTAAGATCTCACCATCTTAGATCTTTTCAGTTCACAAAACACTTATCAACTCAAATAACAACTATCTCAAAGGTTGATATGGAAACTATACCATGACTAAATCTTTGTTGATCACTCCTCATGATTTTGATCCGTGGTACCAACGTATGGAAGGGTTTATCAAATCCCAAGACAACAAGATGTGAAGATCTGTTATAGATAGATCTCACATACCAAGCATCTTTTCAACCACTACTGAAGGACTGGTGTCAATTGCAAAAGTATTCTTATTATTTTTAGATTAAATATTATTTTTAATATAACTTTATCCATATATATACACGTATATGTGATGTAACATCAGTTGAATGCTTGAATCATAGGAGGTCTAGTGGGTCCTTTAACCCTCTAACGAGTCAAATTTCTTCCGTATGTGTATATATCTTTGATGTCCATTTTTTACTTTGACTCTCCCTTATTATTGTTGGTAAAGGAAAGTAGTTGAGATGAAAAGAGAAGGTAGGTCCAAGACAACTAGAATCTAATCCGATGATCTATAATATAAGGCAAACGCTCTACTAAGAAGGGTAAGAACTAAAGAACTACCAAACAAGATGACATAATAATAAAAATATGGGCTAAGCCTTATAAAGATTAAGTCATAGCCCTATATTAATAAAATCATAGGACTAGTTTTTATGCATACAAGAGTAGAATGAACACTAATTGTTAGGAACAATGACTATTGACAAATCCATAAATATTAATAAAAGAAGGTTTCTTTTGTCACTTGTCATATTCTTAAACCATCTTTTTGACACTTGTTATTTTTCTAAACATCCTCACTTTATTTTCCCTCCAAAATAGTATTAAAGTAATTTAAACACTCAAATAATTTCTCTTTCTTCATAAAAACTAATTTGATCAGTTGATATATTTTTATCTCTCATCTATATTTTTTTAAAATCAAACTATGTTTTTAAATATAAATTTTATTAAGAAAATAAAATTTATATATTTTCTAAAACATTGAAACTTTTAAAATAAAATATTTTAAATCAGTATTTTTTTAAAAACCAGAATAATTAAAAACTTGAGTTTTTAATAAACAAGATTTTTATAAACAATAACTTTTTATAATAAAATCTTAAACAAATATTTAAAAATGAAACTATTTAGATAAGAGATTTAAAAATAGTATAATTGTTTAATCTCTTGAACAAGTACGCATATATAATTTTATACATATCTTATATTAAAATATCGTACTGTAACTTTTCATGTTTATTACTAACTATAATCTGTTTAACTAGATTATCTATTTATTTATATATCTATCCGTCTATAACCAATCTATTGTTTATTTACTTGAAATAACTATATATATGCAATTATAATCATATTTTATCTTCAAACATGGTTTTATAATTCATAAATTTTTATTATTAATTATTTATTATTTTATTAAATCAACCCGTGTTATACACGGGATACTAAACTAGTCAACATTATAAAGTAAAAGTTCAAAAAGTAATTTTAATTTTTTCTTTATTTATATTTATAGATCTATTTAACTTAATATAAAAAAAGTAAGCTTTTTTTTCTTGTTTAATTTTTTAAACTTATCTATTATCCTATATTTAGTTTATTGTTTATTGCTTTTCTAATAAGATTTTTGGTTTTTCTAATGACTTCTTTTATTATATAGGAGTGATCTTTTTCTTAATTACGTCTATAAACAACTAAAAGGTACTTGACAAATTTTAAATACCAATTATCGTAATATTGTTTTTATGTTCAGAAAACATAAATAGAAATAGCTAAATTAGAGCATTCACGGTGGAGTTATTAAAATTATGTGAGTGTTTTTGGTATATTATATGGAGTGGTTTTGAGTGAAGCAGACAGAAAATATTATTGTGGATTAGTATATTTAAAAAATCACTGTTCAATTCTTATAATTTTTTTAATATTTTTTAAGTGGTAGTGACTGGAATAGAGAAAAAAAGTAATAATAGGTGTATAAAAAGTATTATTTAATTGAAAATGAAAGAGAGAAAATGTAATGAATTTTAGTATAATTATATAGATAAAGATAAGAAACCTACTCTTAATGCTTTTACGTTTGTGAACATAAAAACAAAATTCATACGAACCCTCAACTCGAAATGTCCTAGCTTCGTTATGTGATGCAATAATAATATTTGTTGAAAATCTAGATTTTTATAATGAGATAAAACATGAATTTAATCAAAAGAAAGTTTGGTTTTTAATATAATAAGTTAAATATGGAAAACCAGGAATCTATGTAGGGAAAATTATCAAATTAAACATTTAAACAAAAAAAATTATCAAAATAACCATTGACCAAATAAAATACAAAAAAGGACCATTCAGTTTGACCCCTCGCTAAGGGCGAGGAAACCCTATATTCCCTCGCCCACGTGTAACTATCTCGCCCATGTGGAAAATGGGTAAAAAATATCTGGTCAGCCATG
Source organism: Flaveria bidentis (assembly GCA_018326385.1). NCBI lineage: Eukaryota > Viridiplantae > Streptophyta > Magnoliopsida > Asterales > Asteraceae > Flaveria > Flaveria bidentis. The sequence goes on along the minus strand of BJCM01166322.1, from coordinate 7,683 downwards.
TCAGCGAGGGATACAACAAATGAGGCGAGGGATTTGACCCACCCCTCGTCGAGTCAGCGAGGGGTGCATTTATCGAGGCGAGGGATGTGACATACCCCTCGCCGAGTCGGCGAAGATCCTTCAACCGAGGCGAGGGATTTGACCCTTCCCTCGCCCACATCAGCGAGGTGTCCTTTTTTTCATAAAAATCATTATTTATTTCGTTTTCATAATCACATTTTTACTTAACATCACTATAACTTTCGTCATCCACAGGAATATTGTTTGAACTAGAAATAAACTTTTTAATGACGAATAACGTAAAAATTTCGTTTTGACCATTAAAACAATATTAATAAAATATAGTAAATCTTTATCATCAGAAATATCGATAAAATAAGTATACGTAGACATTTTATACGACAATCGTATATAACTTTGAATTCTCAGTTTTGAAGAAATCATATACTTTTAATTCATCAAACGTTATGTTAGTAGATAAACTAAGAACATGTCTAACACATTTACCTTTTAATGGCAGATATTCTTTGACACCGTTTACAAAATGTCATTTACCACCACTACATAGTATGATATTAACTGACATTTTAAAAAAATTAAAGAATTTTAAGAAGAAGGTTTTGAGAGAATATAAGATTTGTTAAGGGTTAATGTGTATTATATAGGGGAAAATAAAATTAGATTAAATTTAAAGTATTAAAAAACAATAAATATTAAAATATCAAAATATCTCGATTTTAAAAAAAAATGGGCGAGGAGGGGCATTTTGGTAATTTCGAGCGAGGGAAACTCATAATCCCTCGTCACGTGGGCGAGGGAATTGTCAACACATATCATCAATTGGCAAGGGATGCCACGTGGGTGAGAGATTATGGTTTTCCCTCGCCAAGTCAGCGAGGGATTCTACTATTCCCTCGCCACGTCAGCGAGAGATGCCACGTGGCGCATACCGATTGGTTTATTTATTTTTTTAAATTCAATTTTGACTGGTTATTTTAGTAATTTACTTTGGTCAATTGTTTAATTTGGTAATTTTCCTATCTATGTATCTTTGTCAACATCACAACTTCTTAGTAATTAAAAACGAGGCATGAGTGATGACATAGGATCAAAAGTAAACGCCAAAGCTATCACACGTGACACACTCGTATGTAATTTTATAGAACAACGAATCTTAAATCAACTGATTTAAGAAGAGTCAATTTATGATTTTTTAAAGTGAAAATAATAGGTTGGAGGCTTATTAGGTGTAAGATGCTTTAAGTGGACTAAAGGTTTTACTATAGTAGGTTTTTAGGTGATGGATTTTCTTGGAATGATAGGCGAGCTGGTCACCAGCGCTGTCTGTGTTTGCGGGCGTGTGTGACCTTTCACTAATGGGTTTACATGGGTGGTGGGCTTAAAAATAATTCGTTGGTCGTTCAAAAAAAATCAAAGGAAGAAAAACATTAGTAACCTTGTATAAGTTGAATAGTTTCTTGTATATTGTAATTTATATAATTACTAATTATCAACTATGTTTTTTAGTCTTACAATATGTTTAATAAGTTGTTGTCACTTTTGTCTCTTTTCTCAATCATTAACTTCTTTCTTATCTTAATCCAATACTTTTGAACTTTTACAATTTGACCTCAATAGTTTTTTTACTTACAACTTTGGTCATTTATACTTTTCATATATTATAAATTTTTTGTTTTAAGGTTCGGTTTAAATTTTGCGAGTTAACTCACTATAGTGTGCATGTGTAGTTTAACGTTTTTATCTTTATATTTTTTTAACGACCCCGTCGCGACGCGCTAGTTTTAGATCAACTTACTTATTGTTTTGTATATTTTACGTTCCGCCTACGTGGTTTAATATTTTTATACCTATTTTACGTTCGTTTTTATTTTTTTATTTACAATGAGCTTTTTTAATGTTAGTAGTCACTGTGGTAGTGTGTCAATGGTGCTACTTGACACGGTTTTACGACCCCCGCTGCAATTCAAGGGGCTTAAGACTAGTTCAACTTAAAATTTACATAAGTCTCCGGTATAGAAAAAGGCAATCTAATTTAGTAAAGTTTTCTTAAAAATATAATGTGACGTTTATTATAAGATGAGAATAAAGAGTATCAAACCCAAAGTTGGCTTCTAAAGTTATTTCAATATGCTATTCCTTACAACATTACATTAAGTATTTAAAAAATATCAATCATATTACACAGGTGTAAATGTGGATGTTTGTATTTGATAAAATTATTTCATTTGAAAACTTAACCAATTTGAGTTTCAGATTTATGTATTTGTAACAAGAAAAATGTTTTACATGTATTTTTTGTTGTTAAACTCTTATAATATGTACGTGTAACAAAACGCTTTTATATTAATTTTTATGTACAACTTCATTACTAAACTCTTGTTTACAAAAAACTTAAGGGTTAAGAGTTTTTCAATTTTGTAAATTTCGAATTTTCAAATATTTCGAATTTGTTTTGGGTTTGGACATTTTTTGACATTTTTTGACATTTTTGGACACCCCCTGCTTAATACATTGATTTAGTTGCCATCATTTGACCCTTTGCTCAACCAAAATACCATCTCAAATTTGTTGTGTTCCACCCCAAGATTTTCTGGATTCTAGCCATTTGCCCATCCTTATCTATTTCTACTACTAATTAAACGACTATAATAAATTAATAATTAAAACCCAAAGATGATTACTTACTTATAAAGAATAATCTTCATGCTTGATGTCGAACATATAAAAGGGGAATCACAATTCTTCTTCGATCAGGGAAGTGATTGATCACCAACAGCTTTGAGCTCCAGTTGATTTTATGGAGTTACTAACCGCAAACCGAATAATGTTTCATTGAAATTTCGACTTCAATTTGGAATCTTTGAAGGAGATTGGTTGGTGGGTCACCGGTGAAAAAGTTAGATCTGCTGATTCCTAAATTCTTTTCAATTATAAGCTCCCTTTTTGCAACTTGCATCTGTTTCCCTTGTGGTAGCTTTAATCAGGTACGTACATTTTTTCTCATCGTAATTGCAATTGGGTTCATAATAATTGACGGGATATATTTGCTTTAGATCATAAGGATTGCGTTTGTTGGGTCTTGGGTTGTTGATTTCAAGTACTTTGAGGCTTAAATGCAATCGGGTATGCTCAAAAGGAAGAAAAGTTGTTGTTCAGTGTTTAATTTGTTGATTTCAAGCACTTTGTCTCTTGATTGCAATTAGGTTATGTTCAAAATTGAACAAAGTGTTGTGATTAAGCTTATAGGAGTTGTGTTTGTAGGGTTTTGATTTGTTGATTTGAAAAAGATTCAGGAATTGTAGCTTAGTTGCAATTGGGTATATTCGAAATTGAAGAAACATTATTGGTTTAGCTCATGAGAATTGTGTTTTGGGGGTTTTGATAACTTGTTGATTCCAACTTTTGGAGGACTTTGCCTGTGTGGCTTAATTGCTATTGGATATGTTCAAAACTTGAAGATATATACTTAGTTTAATTCTTGGGAATCATGCTCTTATAATTGTTGTAAGCATGAGAGTTGCTGAAATATATTAGTTTAAATCATAAACTGTACCAAAATAATGATAATATTCATATTTCTGACTCTACTGGTTGTATAATTGAAGGATCAGACCAAGAACGTAAGAACTTGGTGTTTGCAAAGGGATCTACAACGGATTCTTCAATAGAGAATCGAGTGTTTGTTTCAGAGGGTGGTCTGGAGTGCATATTAAGCATTATCAGGGCCCTGAGGATGGGGTCCTGCTTCTCTGCAGAAAGCAGGAACCCTGTCCCGACTTCTCCAACGCCAACTTTAGGGATTAAAAAGAGAAACAATTCCAGAAAAAGGCCACCTTTGATTGACCACCGTAGGGAAGAAAGAGTTCATAGAATTGCAGGCCGAATGTTCTTGAATGGGTCTAGTGAAGTTGCTTCACTCTTTACTCAACAAGGGAAGAAAGGAACCAATCAAGATGCCATGATCGTCTGGGAGGTTTGTCCCTTTGATTTTCGATTAAAAGCTTATTCTTTTGATCTTGGACTGAACAGTTTCTAAACTGTTTGCTTAAACTGATGGATTTAGAAGGTGTTTGGAAGTGCATTATGAAAGTGATTATATGGATATTAAATAACTACAATAGGATAAATAACAGTTTGTAAAAGATAAGTGTTTGACAAATTACGGTTGTCTTAGAAATTTATATATTAGAATGACCAAAATTGACATTTCTTGTGGAGAAAGGGAGACATGTGTTGTGAGATGAGGTGTAAAAGTATATTGGACTAGGTTAAAGAAAAGGGTGTTTAGTAAATGTTATTAGATCATTTAGAAAAACAATGCCGATTATAATTCCCTTAAAACGGTGTGTTAGTTAGAACTGAGAAACATGTTTTTTTTTTTTTAAATTATCCAAACATTAAAACTATTATTCAGATTTAAAAAAACAAAGCCAAGCACCCACTAGTTGTAGTGGATGTTTTGTATGAGCATTATAAATTGACTAATGCAACTTCGGTAATCAGATGTAAACAATAGATAATTAGTTGCTTAAATATGGAGTGTTAGATAATCTTACAATTATGCTAGTAATCATCTTTATTTGACACCTCTTAGTCTCTTACTAATTATCCTAATCGTAATTATTCGACCTATCAGATAAAACATTGAAACTAACTATTACGACTTCACATCACAATAAATGGTTCAAGGTCACTTCCAAACACCTCCTTGGTTTTAATCATTCTTGTATTTTCAACTCTAGGTATGTGTTGTATAAGAACTCTCTTAATTTTTGAATTAAAATAGAGAGCATGCTAACCATAATGTATAATCATTTGATGCTAATGTAAATCCATGTTTTTCTATTTATATACGATTGACATTTGAGCTATCGTAGAATTTTTTTCCTTAAGACTTCAAGCCTAGGGAGCAATTTCAATCAAAAAGTTAAATTATAAGTGCATAGAACCTTGATTTCTCAAAAAATAATAACCATATGCATATTAGTGTATTCATACAAATAGTATCTCTTATGGATATATAGTGTATATGTACATTATATATCAAAGTTGGCTGTATAAACTCAAAGGAGATGCTTGGATGCGTGTTTTAAAGGTGATTATACGATGCTGAGTGCCTGAGTAGTAGAAGTTAGATAATTATGTGGTGCATGAGATAATGTTTGGATGTGTTTTTGATACTAGAAGAGGCAATAACCACTTCAGATGGTTTTGATTGTTTGACATGTTTTAATTATGTAAGAAATTAATTGATAAACAAGGGTAGACTAGTAATTGTACTCTACCCTTTGATAATACATGACCTTTTAAATAACTTGATAATCATAACCATAAGTAAGTCACCTTAAATGTTGAAAGTTGATTATTATGATGTCAGGCCACTAACCACATGTTTTGATTATGTAAGGAAGTAATTGATAAACAAGGGTAAACTAGTAATTGTACTATACCCTTTGATAATACCTGACCTTTTAAAGAACTCGATAATCATAAACACAAGTAAGTTACTTAAATACTGAAAGTTGATTATTCGGACGTCAGGCCACTAACCACATGTTTTGATTATGTAAGAAAGTAATTGATAAACAAGGGTAGACTAGTAATTGTACTACACACTTTGATAATACATGACCTTCTAAAGAACTAGATAATCATAACCACAAGTAACTTACTTCAATACTGAAAGTTGATTATTAGGACCTTAGGCCACTAATAAGATGATCTCTTTCAAAGCACATACGTGTGTCTTCAACTTTTATGTTTGACGCGTAACAAGGTTCTTTCCCACTAGAGGTGCTAAGTACAATCCACTTATGAACTTGGTTTTAAAAAGTGTGAGGCGCTCCAAAGCTTTTAGGTCCGAAAGCCGAGTCGCTAGGTGTAAGGCATTAGGCGAGAGCCTCACTTATGCGATGTGTTGTTCTATGTATCAGACTATATTATTATTAGGGTTTGGTAATGATTATTATTAGGGTTAAGCCCACGGGCCCGTTTAGGTTTTTGGGGTTTCACTATAAACTCTATATAATGTAACCTAACTTATCAATAATAATCAATCAAGCATTTTACTTTCTTACATGGTATCAGAGCCTTAGGGTTCTAGTTACCTTCTTCTCCGCTGCACCACCACAAAAACATATGAACCCTAGCCGTCATCACCGGGTTCAAACCCTAGACAGGGCGGTGTGCCGCCACCTTCGCCACGTTGTCCCACCTTTTTCTTTTGTTTCGTTTCTTATCTATTTTCTAGTTTATGTTGAATAAAGCTTTGTTATCGTTTGAGGATTACCTATTACCCACATCCATTCTCTTGGTTCTTTCACATCCATTCTCTTGGTTCTTTCACATCCATTCTCTTGGTTTTTTCACATCCATTCTCTTGATTTGTTTCTGGATTATGGCTCCTAATTTGAAGCGGTCACTATGTTTTCTTTATTCTTTTTTTATTTTTTTCATTTATCGGTGTTTTAGCCGCATAAAGGACCACGGTCCATGGCCACCGATCTCAAACTACGTTTTGATTAAATATATCTATTCTTTTTAGATCTATGGATCTTATCTCCTGATCTACGGATCCAAGAGACCGCCACCTGACTACGGTCACCGGTCTTTTTCTTTTCTTTTTATTCATATCTTGATCTACGGATCCAAGAGAGTGCCGCTTGCTAGTTTTGAGACATTGCCAACGACTACGGTCTTCAGGTCTCAACGTATTATTCCAAGAATCAAGAACCATGAAGTATCATGCAAACTATGGATAGCATAATCAACCAAAATATAGATGACAACATCAAGCATAATATTGTTTGTTGCCAATAGTTTGGATAATCAAGTCGATTGAAGTATGTTTATCATATTATTATTGTTTTATGTTTTTTTTGTTTTCCCAATCATAGCGTAAGGTTACTTCCGCTACGACTGCGGGGGAGTATTAGACTACATTATTATTAGGGTTTGGTAATGATTATTATTAGGGTTAAGCCCACGTGCCCGTTTAGGTTTTTGGGGTTTCACTATAAACTCTATATAATGTAACTTAACTTATCAATAATAACCAATCAAGCATTTTACCATCTTAAGTCAAACTTGGTAATTGTGATTGTGTATTGTATGTCTCTAATTCACGATTACAAGGGGATATATATACTAAATATATTTACAATATGAACCCTCTAATATAATTATATATACATAATAAGCTTAATTGTCTAATATTCCCCCGCAAGCTAAGGCCGGGGAGCGACCTGTAGCTTGGACCGTAATAGAAGAAACGGTGGTGAAGACAACGGTTTTGTGAACACATCTGCAATCTGATCATTGGTAGATATAAACTGAATTGAAAGCTTTCGTTGTGCCACCTTTTCTCAGACGAAGTGAAAATCAACTTCTACATGCTTTGTACGTGCATGAAAGACAGGATTTGCAGAAAGATATGTTGCACCAAGATTATCACACCATAATGTAGGGATGGACTTAACCGGAACATGGAGTTCGCGTAGAAGTGTTTGAAGCCAAGTGAGCTCAGCGACTGTATCAGCTAAGGCCTTGTATTCAGACTCTGTGGACGATCGAGAGATAGTCTTTTGTTTTCGTGCTGACCATGAAACAAGGTTAGAACCTAGATAGATAGCATAGCCTCCCGTGGATCGACGGTCGTCTGGA
>BJCM01166321.1:0-17026 GCA_018326385.1 Flaveria bidentis | reverse complement strand
CATATAGACAGTGAAAGATAAAGATAAAAGAGTACAGAATAAACAAGGCATACAGTAAAGAGAAGAAGTATTATCTGGTTGTATAGTTAATGCGTGCTCATGTATAAAGAGATGAAATTTCACAAAAAGAGTATTTTCATATGTATACCTTACAAAAAGCATTTTATTACTTTTAAAACTAGAACTCACTCAACAACGCTGACTTTTATACATTTTCAGTTGGCAGGTGAACATTGCTGAGGATGGCACGAGGGTGAAACTACTCGGTAGGGAAAGACTGACATCCATTCATACTTGTTATCGCTGTTATTTTGTAATGCAATTAAATAATTCTTTTGTATTCGGTTAAAAATAGTGTATTGCTCAACAACAGTGTTTTTAATGAAATGAATGGCTTTTGTTAAAATAATTCCGTTGCTTAAGCTTGTAAATTTATAATGTTTAATGTATTTATGCTGTGAATGACCAACTGTAAGGTCTCCAGGAACGGGGCCTTACACTTGGTCAATTTGTGAAATTGAATAAGTGTAAGAAACATCTACAAATGAACGATTTTTGTTCTTCCGTAGATATGTTTCTTACAAAAGCAATCATCCGAATATCTTTTACGGATGAACAACTATCTCTGAAGTTGAAGTAAAGATCTCTTCGGAAGAACTAGATAGCTTCGGAAGAACAAAGTATATTCGGAAGAACAAACATCTACGGAAGACTATGTAGTTGCGGAGTCCAAACACTTGTATTTAAATAATACAAGTGTTACAAGTCAACAAGTCAACACGTCAACAAGACAGTTGTGCAAATCCCAAGAGATCCGGTATTTCCTTAACTGAAACACAAGTGCCTATAAATATGGATCCTAGGTTTCACATCAAAGGGTGAACATACACGATAGGCGGCAAAAAACATTAGATGATCAACACAAAAACATCACATCAATTCACACAAACATAAACCCTAGCAGTGGTCACATCAACATCAACGTGACCAAAGCATTTATTGTTTATGTCATTCTTTGATTAGTCGTTTGTAATCATTGAACAATTTTAATACATTTTAATCAAATCCTGTTTGATTATTAATTGTGGTCGTATTATTGTGTTTGTCATTGTCATTATTCATTAATCAAACAATTGAACAAGGTTAATGTTGATTCCACAAATATTAACTTGATTTCCTTTAACATTGATAATTCTTGATTACGATCATTGGATTCACAAACTGGTAATAGTTGTTTTTTTCTTCGTCCCGCGAGGTATATGAAAACTTTGAAGTTTGTTGGGATAACATATCTTTGCCTCTTGTTTTGGAAGGCATTGATTGACTGTCTTGAAATGACCATTGATTAGTCATCACCACTGAACTTGAATATTTTGGAGGAACTTGAATGTTTTCTCGTTTTTGCACGTATGAACTATGTCTGGGAGGGTCTAATATCACAGCTTGTTGTTTATCCTTTTTGGGATGACTGGGTGTATTCGTTTGCACTTTTGGAGCATTTTGATCTGTTTTCGCTGGATTTATAAGTGATTTTATCATACCCAGTACAGATCTTTTCACTCTTTCTCGTTGAAGAAGTAAATTTTTTGTCGTCATCTCCATTTCTCCCGTACAATATACGCCGGTGAAAAGTCAAACTTTCTCCAAAAAATATTAATGCCATCGAGTGGTATATTTTGACCTAAATAATGAGTATCAAAATATAATATTCATGGTAAAATAATAAAATATAAACAATAGAATATTAAATAACAAAATATTCTACCTTTTTGAAAGAAATGATTTAATCCACACGAACATGGAAGACCACAACTCTTAAAAAGATGACACCCACACAATGCGTTAGATGTCATTAGATGATGAATTCTTTTGATCTCGCCAACCAGATCTAAAGTCGCAATAGAAACTTTACCTCGTAAGTATTGAAGCACTTTATGATTGTGTTGAACCATAAGCATAATTTTACTTTTAGTAAACCTTTTTTTGATAACGATTTCCTGTGTAACTAAAATATTATTGGTAAATGGAATAAATCTATCCATGGTACTATTAGTTTTTTTAGGTAACTTTTCAACAAAGAATGTTGGCTCTCCATTCGGTTCATCATTTGTTGACCAAAGTTACGATCTCTATCAATCCATACAGTCACAAACCTCTTTTTATAAGGGTCCAACCAATTATTTTTCATGTACATTAAAACTCTTAATTAAAATAAAATTATATTATTTAAATTATAAAAAATAATATTAATAACAATAACAATAACAATATAAAACTTATTTGAATGTATTGGCTCCAATTTTCGATAAGATGGTCCAAATTGTACTCAAATATGTCAGACGTGACAGAGTTAATTAATACCGACCAAAAAGCGCCCCATTCATCATTTCAAAAACTCGTATTGCAATTTTTAAAAATATTTTCCGATATATGTCATCTACAAAGTAGTCTCACGGCATTTGGAATTACTTCTTCACATGCTTTCATCAAAGTAAGGTCTCTGTCGGTATGTATAACGTGGGGTTTTATACACTTTTGCTCTAAATTTTCTTTTAATTGTTCTAAAACCCATCTGAAATTAATCTGACATTCAAGATCGATGAATGCATGAGCAATAGAAAACAATTTTAGTGTTGATGTCACACCAACCATTTGGACAAATGACATTTTGTAGACGTTCGTTTTATACGTTGTGTCTATCATCAACACATGCGGGTAGGCCCACCATAAAGTGTGAGATGTGGGATGTATAAAAAACTCCATCTACGGTATTTGTGGCTTCATGTATGTGAGGGTTGTAAATATATTTATTTTGTTGTAGTATAGTAAAAAAACACCTACATTGGAGTTTTGCCGATTCTGCTAGAATTTATTATTTTCGTGTGGGCATTTCATATCATTCTTAAGGCTGACATGTTTTTAGGATTTTGGTCCCTCAGTGTGCCTAAAATGTTTCGAGGATCAATATTTTGCTCTGTAAGTTGCTTAACCATACAAATCTCTTTTTTAGTGAGCCTCATTGCATATGCATGCCCCTTGAGGTGTTCATCGGCTTCGTGATTATGACAATCATTTATAACAACTAGCATCCACCCACCCTCTTTTATTTGTTATTTTCCCTGTAATTCAAAATGACAATTTGTTTTTTTAGGTCAGTGTTTCTAAGAGTGGGTACTCCTTTATATACTCCACCACGATCACATTTTAACCATATTTGAACTACCGACCCACTTATGTTTTTTTCCAACCTTTTCGTGACAATAACATATCCATTTTCACGGCTTTTATTACTAACCCAATCAACCAATTCCTCACGAGATGAAAAAACCTAATAATTTTAAATAATATAATTAGTTATTATCAAATAACAAAACTTAATAGTTATTTAATATCAAATAACTTAAAAAACATAATAATTACGTAATAACCTGATTCGTGTTGTATAACCCTTTTTTCATAACCATCACCATACTCATCTCTGCTACTATCACCTCCATTTCCGCCGTCATCACCGTCGTTGTCGACTTCATCACCGTCGAAACTTCCAACATTATCACCGTACTGTTAAGCAAAGTTACCACTCTCGTCATCGTAATAACTATAAGCCTCTTGGAACCAAATAAATAATTGATATCCCAAATTGACATCGTTAATAAAATGTATACAAATATTGAATTTATTGATATGAAATGAATTAAAATCTGACGATTTATATAGTATTTTACAAAGAATATTATGTCGACTCAAATAAGTATCGAGGAATATGACATTGTATCAACCAATGTAACAAATACAAAATTACACCGTAATTAAGGAATATTACATCGCGTCAAATAATGTAATAAATACAAAATTACATTGTAATCGAGTAATATTACATCGCATCAAAAAAATAAAAAAAATCGACAAGCATTACGGCCCGTGAAACACTTAACAGGCCGTTAACTTGAATCCTCACGGCCCGTAAAACCTATTATGGGCCGTGAAACATGTGGTCATGAGAGCCTTCGCAACCCATAAAGCAATTGAATGACTGATATGATATTTAGCAGGTCTTACGGCTCGTAAGAGCCCTTACAGGCCGTAAGGAGGACATCCAGATAAAGGGGAGGGTGTTACTATAACACACCTGTAAAGTATTATAAGCATTGAAATCTTGAAAATTTTAAATGAAATTTACTTTATTTATTTTAGTTATTTTATTATCAATTATTTTTATTTACTTTAATTTAAGTTTCATTGTATTTTAATTCTTTGTTATTTATCAATAATAAATTTAAAATATCGAGCAGTGAATGAGTGAGAATAATAAACATTTGCACATGCAACCAATTCATAATTCATAATATGATTTCACCCCATAATATTTCATGTAATTAACACTTTTCTAAATATAGACATATTTGCATAGTTTTTGTTAAAAAAATAAATATAAACTTTTGACTTGAAATTTTAAAAATGAATTTGGGATTAAAGTTTAGTAAGATTTGAATGAGTGTGATTCGAAGCTAATATAAAGGAAAGAAGTGGTTAGGAGGAGTGTTCCTTCACTGACTACTCCACCCCTTCTTTAAAATAAATGGGTGTTTATGATGTCCTTGAATTTCATTTTATTAGTTTTTGTAAAAAAATCATATATTAATTGGAGAAAAAGTTATATAAAATGTTATAACATCTATTTTCTCAATGAACTTTTAACATATAAATTGATTCTTTGGTACTTTCCTTTCTTCATTCCTTGAGGTGGTGATATTTAATAAAATGTAACTCTTACATACTACCATTGCTGATAATCATCAACTAAGGCTATAAATGAACTGAACAAATGTTTTTTTCCTATTTGTTTATTAACAAATTGATATTGTTCATAATTTGTTCACAAACACTTAGTAAAATAGATATTTTTTGTGTTTGTTCATTAAGCAAATGAACATGTTTATGAACTGTTCATAAATATTTATAAAACACAAACAAAGACAAAAAAGACAAACAGACATAAACAAATGTTGATGAACATAAATGAAGTTTATAAAAAAAATACAAATGATCACCCTAGGAAAATCCCACATCAGTCATGGATAGGAGAAATTCTTGGTTCATAGGTAATGTCCCGCCTCTATTATGACCAATGCTTTTTTGATGCATTGGCTGTGAATGAGAGGAGAACTTCATAGTCATGCGTGCTTAGGTAGTAACAATCCAGAGATAGATGACCTTCTTTGGAAGTTTTCACCTAAGTAACCAAAAGCAAATATCTGAGCTCCTCATGGGCCAAGCAGACAATACTAGCTGTATGAGGGACCAAATGTTACAAATAGTATCAGAGTTACTCTTGTGTCATTCGGGAGGGCGAGGCAAACCTCATCAAGATTGTGAGTCCCTAAGGTTGTTTAGACGGAAACCTTATGCAAATCCCACATACATGAATGGGATGGTGGGGCAAAATTTATCGAGGATTATGAGTCTAGGAGGGGGTGGGGGTTTCCTAGGAAAATCCCACATCAACCTTAAAGATGAGATATTCTTGGTTCATACGGAATGTCCTGCCTCAAATATCACCAATGCATTTTGGGTGCATTGGTTGTGGATGAGAAAACAACTCCACAATTAAGCGTGTTCAAGTGACAACAATCTAGGGATGTGTGACCTCGCTGTGAGTTTTCACCCGGACAACCAAAAATAAATCTCGTGAGCTATTCGTTGGTAAAGCAGACAATATTGGTGATATGAGAGTCCGGGTGATCATTTTAGAATAAAATATGAATTTATCAACACTAACATTATGTAGACTGCACCAATGTATATAAATACATAATATAGTTATTTGAACATACTTGTATAATTGTTATAAACATAACTAACCCAAAAGTTAAGAAGTTTGTCAATATTTTAAACCAAACAGAAAATTACAATGGTTAAATATCATATGTTGACGGAGGAATATAGTATAACTAAAGTCTCGTACTTTTAAACATTTAAACCAATAACATAAATTGTGGAATATAAAAAACTTTAAATGAACACACACAAACGAACACATTATCACACGTTTGCAAATATAAATGAACAAACGTGCATCTATTCATGTAGGTTCATATAACTAAATGAATTTTTTTTTGTTTGTGTCCGTTCATTTATTAAACAAGCAAACATAAATTAACTTCCCATCGAATGATTCACAAACTATTTGTTGAACGTTTAGTTTGTTTATAGCCTATTATCAACCGCTCAAGAACCATCAAATGGAGATAGCTGCCAACTTAGTGACCATCGCTACAAAACTTAACGAGTCCACTTCTCATGGTTGTAGTTTTGGCTCACCTTATCACATTTGTCGCCCCCTCCACCAAAATCGACCTCCCTCACCCCACCATATATATGTGTGTGTGTGTATGACTTGGTTGTTATACAAAGCCTAAAAACGTATGATGGATGAAAAGTCAATAGTAAGTGACGAGTGTATATTGGGAGAGAGTGGTAATTTCATTCGTGTCATTATTATACAATATAACTACGTAAGTTATTTTTATTAGGGTTATTAGATTTTTATAATCCCAAGTTTCATTGATTGGCCAAGATTAATCCCAACTTAGTAAATGTTTGCATATACTTTCAACTTTGAGTTTATTTTCCTTCCAATGATCATTACTAACTGAGAGTTAACGTTGTTAGTTTTTGATGATGTGGACTGTTTTTGTGACCAAAACACTAAACAAAAAAGTTAAAATCTATCATCAGGTCCATCAATTTGAAACTTCCGCACCAAAAAACCCTTCTTCACCTTTTAATTTGAACCACCGAACTCGTTGGAGGCAGATTTCGGGTGATGATGGAGGTTAGACAATGGAAAACAGACCTACTTAAGACTAAGCGATGCTGGAGTTGAAAATTATCTCAAAGTTGGTCTCATTTCATCAAAAAACTAACGATGGCTAACTCTCAATTAGTAAAGGATCACTAAAGGAAAATAAGTTCAAAGTTATGTGTGTTTGTATACATTTCTTGAGTTTGGATTAATCCCGACCAATATATGAAAGTTGGGATTATTAAAATCCAATAATCCTTTTTTATTATTACGCAAGTTTGTTTATGATTACACACAAATAATAATTACTCAAGTTTTAAAAATATTTGCTCAAGTTATATTATAATTACACAAGTTATGCAAATAAACACAAGTTATAAAAATAATTACTCAAGTTATATTTATTATTACACGCACTAAAAGTTACTCATGTTATAAAAAAGTTGCTGGAGTTATATGTAATTACGCAAGTTATGTTTATAATTACATGGTTAATAATCACACAAGTGGGGTAATACAAGTTATAAAAAATAACAATTGAATGTTCTTTCCAAATTTAGCCCTCTAAACTTATTTCATGTGTGATAATTTAATTACTTAGTCTGAACCGTTCATATGTTAAATCAATGGTAGATATTACATCTTATACTTCTTAGAAACCATCACTTTGTATTTTAAACCTTAAGAACTACTAAATATCTTAAGAGCTATAAGAACTAATATCAGTAGGTCAAATTTTAATATATAGTATACTTTTTACATAAACTTGTGTATGTTTAGAAACATCAAAAGCCATAAAAACCCATCAATCTCAAATATGTTTTTAAAGATCATTAAAAATTTTAGACCATTTTTCAACAATGCCCTTATCAAGTCTTTATTGATATTTTGACTATATAATCTTAAGCAATGTAGAAAAGTAGAGCAGTTAAGGGGTAATAGGTTTTCTTTAAAAAATTTTAATTGAAAAAATTGTTAAGTATAAACTAAACTTGTTAAGAACTTTGTAGATACAGAAAATAATTGAACACATAAGAGATAAGGAAAGTTGTGATAATACTGATTTATAGAGCTTCAAACTAATCCATATTATGTCTTATCCCGTATTTTTTTATCGAGAGTTTGATCCGCTATTTGTTTCCATACAAGGGTAGGAATCACCAATACATTGACATTTCACTAAACAAAGGTAGTGATCACCTTGTACAATCATCTCAATAATCTAAGGTAGTGATTACTTTTTACTTCCAAACGATATAAGTTAGTAATAATATTATACATCTCACTAATGAAGGTTCTAATAAACAATAAGTGTGATCACAATAACTTACACGAGAAGTATGAGTAGAAATATGTAAGTGTTAGTACTCTCTTTTGTTCATTGATTTCACTTAATGTTAATATGATGTTTAAATCAGAGAGTAATGCAATAAATATGTGTAAGTCCAATTTGATAGTACTGTCTAGTTCTTATTTCTATAAAGTTCTGACAATTACTAGCTGTTTAAATTTGATCATATTACTCTTACAGACTTGTATTGACAAAATTAATGTTTTGAAAATTAGACCGGACAATCACCTCCATTCACTAAGTTAATTGATCCGACTAGTTTAATATTGGACGGGTTTTTTTATTCCCTTACATAATTTTTTTTATTTTTCCTATAATTGTCAAAATATGATTATGTATACTCATTCTATGATGATACATACTAATATATTAGACCTGTATGTATAAATTGAATCTAAGATACACATGTTATTACGATACACGTAAAACTATTTAAGACTAGTAGTTTGTTTACTATCCAAACACAAATATTAAACACACGATGAGGAGTATATTAAATGGTGTTGGATTGGTGTTAACGCATAACAAGACTTTTGTATTTGACCAGTAGTTAACAAATGCGGAATTTAAGTTAACTACTTACTAACAAACACAAATAGTTGAGTAAATATAATTTCACATGTTGTTCTTTCAAAATATTCACTTGATTAATCAAAACTGACTATAAAGAATTACAATCAACATATAAACAAGTGGAATAACAAGCTTACCTCTACTATACAAGTATTAGAGTTTTATACTATGAAATCTAAACAATAAGAATAAACTATTCTATATTCAGAATGTATAGCAAGACAGATTATCGGCACATCAGAGTTAGGCGACTTCAGTGCTATGTTTTCTCAAAAAGGCAAAACACAACAGTCATTGGTACAAACAGTCTTGTCTTGTGTAATAGTTGATCAGCAGATCATGGAGTTTATTGCTAATGAGCAGCTAATAATTAAGTGTTGATCAGTAGTGGTTCAACATATATTGATTGTCAGTGGATCAGCAGTTGGCATCATTAGGTAATTGAGGGCCAAGTACTGAATCTTGAGTTTTCAGTAGTCCCTTTATCATTTTCATAGTTGTAACGCCTGAAAATTTTTTGAAATGAGCCAATTAATAATAATGGGCTTATCTGAGATTATTTAAAGAAAATAAGCGGGTAATGGAGTATGGTTCGAGTAGACCTCGCGGGTTATGTGTTTGGCGAGTTTAAGGTCCTGAGAATGCCCGGTATATATAACTAGATTAGCTTGAGCAACTCTTATTTGCAACTCAACACCTCAATTCTAGAGAGAAAGAGAGAGTAGAGAGAGAAAGTGGAGAGAATTAAAGATTTAAGGCTACGTTGATCATGGGATTGAAGATCAGTGTTCGTGGGCATCCAAAAAACAAGAAAACACCAAGAAACCAGGTAAGAAACATCATTTAATCGTTCCTTTTGATGTAAACCCGGATTCTAGGGCTTGGGATTTTTGAAACGGGCAAAGATTCCTCCAAAAATCACGTTTTTGTGTAAGAAAACATGTAAGAAGATTAGATATAGCTTATTGGGTGAAAAACCATGGTTTTGGATGTAAAAGATTGAAGTTTTGGGTTATAAATGGGTTGGTTCATAATTTTCAGCCTGTTCTGCGAAACTAAAGGTTCATCCAGCGAGATTGCGTACTCGTCCAGCGAAACTATGAAAACTTCCTGCGATACTATAGTTTCGTAGGTAGTTTCGCAGACATGGTTATCCAACAAAAGCTGGGTGAAACTGGCAGTGAAGATGCCAGCGAAACTACTGGCGAAACTATCAGCGAAATTGCTGATCTTGCAGCAAAATTAGCAGCGAAATTAGGCAGAAATTAACTCATTGGAGTGTTAACTTATCTGCAGGCGGTGTGGTGCAACCCTTGCTTTGAAAAGCTTGATTAAGAAGCTACTCATCGAGTCCAGGTGAGTTCTAGATCTCCTATTTAAAGGTTTTGAACTAGTTTAGAGTTGGAAATGCATACCAAATATAAGTTTTAAATGACCAAGATTTTAAGAGGTTTTAACAGGAAGATCGATTTTTCCATAAAAAAATGTGCTACCGACCCCATCCAGGGGCGTTACCCCTTGGACCCCAGTAGGGGCTGCTGCCCCTAGGACCCTGCTGTCAGGGGCTGCCGCCCCCGAACCCCCGCTGTCCTGCGGAGGATCAGTTATGTTTTATGATGACTTATGCTTGTTCTGCATATGTTTATGTATGTGAATGTATGATGATGTGTGATGGTGTATGTTATGTATGATGAGGTGTGATGATGTTATGCTTATGTATGATATATTTTCTTATGTTCCTTACTACGTATTATGATGTGGCTTTACGTGGTGTGTTTATGATAATGAACGTAAAGTATTATCTTAGCGAAGTGAAAGATTTAAGATAATGAAAGTGGAACATAATGAATGAATAAATGAAAGTCTTGCAAGCAAATAAAAGGAGGTTCACAACTCATTGAGAGTTGTTAGCTTAACTGTGTGTTTACAGCGTGCGATATTGGCTAAAGCACACACATGGGGAGTTAGTTTATGTGACTACTCGATGCGTGCGATACGTGCGATATGTGCGATATGGGGTCCTTGTTGCTTAACCCTAGATGATATAGCTTTGTGCTCAAGAGGGGGTTTAAGTACATGACAGGACCTAGATAGAAGTGAAAAGATAATAAATGTACGAAAAGTGCGAAACGTGTGAAATGTACGAAGCAAACGATGATGAAGATAATAACTATTACCGTGATGTACGTATGATGTCCGATCACGTGTGATAGTAAAGAAAATGTTCTAATGAACGAAAGGTAATATAAAGTTTTATAAAACTAGAACTCACTCAGCAACGCTGACTTTTTATTCATTTTCCAGTTGGCAGGTGAATGTTGTTGAGGATGGCACGAGGTGGCTATTTGGCTTGTTTTGGATGGCATCCATTTTGTATAATGATTATGTTTTTGCATTGTAATGCGAACAAATGATATTTTGTAATGAACGTTGTATTATTTTGCAAAAATTGTTTATTTAAAGGAAATGAAATGGTTGATTAAATTATTTCCGCTGCATGGTTTTATTAAAGTTAATATAAATATATGTTTTATGTGCGATGATTGACCAACTATGAGCATCCTGGGAATGAGGCCTTACAATAGTTCAGTAGATAGTAATTTGCCCTAATTAATGATTTAAAGATTTTATTTTAATAGTTGATTCAACATTTAACTTTTCAATTCTCTATGATTTAGTTATGATCATTTCCAACTTCTTTCCTGACTTATAAAACTTAACATGTGGAATTAGATGAAAGTAGAAAATGGTTTCAAAACATTAGACCAAATGAAAGAGAGTGAACATTCATATTCGTATGATAAAATGATAGTTTGGTTTTAAAATGTTAGATGAAAGAAAGGAAGTGATAGTTTTTGGCTATCATAATAAATAAATGCTTGAACCAATATTGGTTATGTAACACCCTAAAATTTTGAAAATAAAGACTAATATAAAGTATGGGGTTAAAGGTGTATCAGGCTGTCAACTAGTGATAAAAACAAAAGGACTAATTTGTACTAAGAGGGAAAGTTACCCAAATATTACCTATGAAAGGAAAACAGCCGCAACCCTCACAATTTTCTTACATGCAAAATTTCCTGAATTGGGTTTTAGAGAGATAAAGTGCAACACTAGAGAGAATCATTTCTATCTGTAAAGAAAGGTAAGTATCTTACCCTTCTCTTTCATAGGTACAAGCTTAAAAATGAACTTAGATTTCTTTATAGCTAAGATCTAACGTAAAGCTTGCATCTTGCATTCATGCCGTAGATCTTGACGTAATACCCAAATCTAAGGTTTTTGCTCATGTAAAACATCAAAGAGATGAATTCTAGATGTCTGTTTTTACGTGTTTTCCATTACTTTAGGGGCTAGTATGTATACGTGTCATAGTTTTGATAAAGTATTTTAGATCTCAATTATAAAGTTTGTATTTTTATGAAAGTTTTATCAGTGAATGTTTACCTAACATGTTAATGCATGAAACCCTAATATAGCGTGTCTAGATTTGGAAATCTTGCTATAGTTAGAAAGAACAAAGGTTTGTAATGTTCAAAGAAGGATCCTGTCGTGTGCAGATGAGTTGGGTCATGCACAGATGCCTAATTCATTCACTCATGTAAGGTCCATACACTGATGTAAGGTCCATGTGCTAAGGTAATGTTCATGCATTAATGTAATGTTCATAAATTAACATAATGTTCATGTGCTGATGAAAGGATTATACATAGATGTGATGATCATGCGTATATGATTAATATGCAATATGTAGATGTGATGATCATGTAGGAGATAGTTAATTTGCCATGCGTATATGTGTTGATCATGCGTAGATAGTTAAGGTGCATGCGTAGATGTCATGATCATGCATACATAGTTAAGTGACATGCATAGATGTAATGGTCATGTGTAGATAGTTAAATAGCCAAAGGTTGATGTGATGATCATGAGAACATATTTAAAGTGCCATGGGTGGATGTGTTACTCATGCATAGATAGTTAAAGTACAATGTGTAGGTGTGTTACTCATGCATAGATAGTTAAAGTTCCATGTGTAGATATGGTACTCATGTGTATATGGTTAAAGTACCATGCGTAGATGACATCCCATGTGTTGATAAGATATCATATGCATATGTGTTTAAACATATGCAAATGACTAACTCATGAACAGATAGGAGTGCTCATGCATAGATGAATTTATCTATGCATAAATAAGTTGTCCATGCATAGCTAAAGTATCTCATACGTAGATATAGGAACCCATGTGCACATAATCCCTCATGTATAAGCGTAAAATTTATATTAAAGAGTAAAGTCTAAAGTAAAATAAGGTATAGTGTGCCAAAGTCATAAAGTATTATAGCATTATATATGAAGCTCAAGTATAATTAAAGAAAGTTGAAGGTAACCACATTCAAAGAGTTAAAGTTAACAACAGTTAAAGAAAGCTATAGTCATAGTTTCACATTGAAATGATAAAGGAAATTGAATAATAAATCAAGATTAGTTAGCTCCCTAAAACAAAATTGTGAATGTTAAAGTGTGCTAAAGGACCCTTGCAAGAACAAATATCTTAACATATTTCAAGTATTAACATAGGAGTCCTGAGTAACAGTAAGCAACATGAGATATGCATCTATTACAAGCCACAAAAGGAGTTTTGCGTACCATGCAAGTAGTGGTTAATATATTCTTATACGAGTATAAACTCATGACAAAAGTAAAGATAAAAATAAAGATAAACTACATTTAAGGAATTATTACAAACATAGCGAAAGAACTCTAGCACTTATGTAAACACCCAAATAAATTAAAGTGAAGTATAAAGCACAATACTAAATAATGTACGTATAAGTCAATCTATAGATGAAGTACAAAAAAGAAAAATAGCTAAAGATAAAGTAACAACCAATGTTAAAGTTAGAGTTTTGGATAAAGTTATTTTACTAAAATAAAACTAGAACTTGCTCATTCACGCTGGCTTATGTACACATAATAGCTTGACATGAACAAAAAATGAGTACAAATGTTTGTTTGGTATGGATCTCATGGCTACCTGACATAGAATCCAAGATTGGCATCCAAGCTTCATTATCATGTTTAGTTAGAGTTTGCAAATACAGTGTAATGAATTTGGTTATAGATAATGTTTTAATTTTTGATGCTTAAAGTTAATGAAAGTTGTTTAAGAATATATTTTCGATGTGTTAGTGCGATTATGAGATTTCCTGGAAATAGGACCTTACAAGTCTCAAACATGGCAAAATTTGGGAGATTTAGGTCCTTCGATGGCTAAACTTAAACTGAAAATAGGATAGAATAAATGAATAATATACATGTAGCTTCATGCCAAGAGGTAAAGTCAAAGTTAAAATTACAGTTAAATTCATAGTTAAAGCTAAAGTTAAAGAATGTGAAAGTAACAATAAAGATAGTAAACATGCATAACAATCCATAGTATGATATAATAGTTTTAGGAACTAGTGTGACTTAGGATAGGGTAGGACATGTAAAGTAAAGTATGTAATCAATCACTACTAGCAACCATCATTAAAAACTTATTATAGTTATCATGACCTAGATTGCTAACCTTGAATGATAATGTTGGTGTCTCGAACCTTATAGGTAAAGAATGGATGGAAGAATAGTTGCTTGTGGTGGTGTGTGTGGTGGGACTAGGGGCGTGTCATCAGTGACCAAAAGTCAAAGCAAACTAGCTGTTGAAGTGCATATGAAATCAATTTATACCGAAAATTCAAATAACTCGTATCACTCGGATGAGAGGCCCACCCTAAAACCTATACTTAGAGTAGGAATAGCTAATGAGGTTCATAAAATATTATTGTAACACTCCCGCTTATAGCGGAAACATGAGGATGTAACGGATGGGATCGTCATAACACATTGTTAATTAATAAAGATGCATTAAATGATGAAAAGTCAACGTGTCATGACGTCATCAGACACAAATGGAGACTTGCGTCGTGGTTAGTCAATTCCACGACAAACATAGCCAAATAGTCAAAAGAAATGTAAATCCCACAATCCGGGAACAAGTAAACAAAACATGATAAACAAATATCAATCTAACAAAAACAAAATGTTTGAGACACCAAGGCCAATCACTAAATGCAATCATAAGGTCATAATTAAGGCAGCATCCCTAGCTATCCTCAATGGTTGTTACCTGAAAAGACATGCTTTAAAAGGTCAACAAACATTGGTGAGTTCACAGGTTTAAAGAATAAAGTGTTTTCCATGTATAACATTTACAAAAATTGTATGTGGATAAGAGTACATAGCAGTCATAGATATCAACACAAGTACAAAGTCAGTCCAAGTCCAAATACATGGATTATATTCACCTAAGGGCAAGCATCGACCAAGTCAGTCTCGACTAGTATACTGATGACAAGGGTGGGGCTATCAACCTGTTAGTACTAACAATACCTCTCCATGATGTCCAAGTCACAATAACAAGTCCAAGTCACAATAACAGGTCAAAGCCAAGTTCAAGTACACACTCATTAGTGAATATCTAGACTCAACCCAAGACCCAAACCACATATTATCACAAATCAGTCTTTTTAGACACGACATAGATTAAAACATGAGCATGTTTGTAACACCCAGATATTTTCTTTGAAGCCGACGAAAGAAAAAGAAATAAAGTCCAGAGTCGGGTGACCAAACTCGGCAACGAGAGAAAGTTAGGTAAGTGGAGGTATTTGAAGGGAGAGGGCAGCACTTATCCTCTCCCCACACCCAAATTTTCAGCAAAGAAAAGAGAGAAGAAGAAGAAAGGGAGAAAAGAGAGAAAAAAGTTGGTTCGAGTTGATTCAAGAGAGCAAATTTGTTGTGTAGCGGGCCCAATCAAAGCTCTACTTCTCGGTGTGGTTTGTGTGAGTTCTAGGACCCCCTCTATTAAATGTTTTTGGTCGATTTTAGGGCTGGAACACATCTAAAACCCGTTTTTGTATGTGTGTGTGTTTGACCCATTTGTATGTGTTTGCGTGTGATTCGTTTGATGTTTGTTTCCGGGCTTGTGTGTGCTTGAATGATGTTGTGATATGCATTCCTAAGGTGTAGGATGGTTGATTTGGGCTTAGAATGAGTTTGGATGAGCTTGGAGGTCAAAAATGGCAGATTGGGTTCGGGATGAACTGCACCAGCTAGGGCTAGGCGACCAAATGTAGGCCATACGGCCGAATGAGGTGTGATTGAGGTTCATTCGCATGATTGGGGGCCAGTCGCATGGGGAGTCATGTGACTGAGGCCCATTCGCATAAGTGCTCATCCGCATGAGGTCCATTCGTATTAGCTCCATTCGCATAGGACTCATCCGTATGAGGTCCATTCATATGGGTGTTCATCAGCATTGGTGTTCATCCTCATGAGGTCCATTCGCACGATTGGGTGTTCACCCGTATAGGTGTTCATCTGCATTGGTCCATTCGCATGATGTTCAGTCGCCTGGAGGCCATGCAACTGAAGGGTGCCCATACGCCCAAATATGGTTGTTGTACCTGAGGAAAAGCATAGTTTAATCACTGACTTTCATGAGAAAGTGGAGATGTAAGTTTTGACGTGGAAGTTCCTGTAAGTTCATGTAAGATGATTGTAGAGGCCTTAGAGGTTATGTTGGCATGATGATGATAGTGTTGCATGTTTATTCAAGATGTATATTATGTTATGTATGATGTTGCCCTATATGGTGATGATGACTATGTATGTTGATGTTCCTTATTATGATGTATTGTGACATCCGTCACCAAAAGGTCCGTCCGTTGACGTATTTCCATCATCTTTTCGTTAATCTGTCATTCCTCACATTTATGATTTACCTGTGTGGATACGCTTTTGCCTTATCATTACATAACTATTATTTAAAAACCTTGTCCATATTACTATCATCACCATAAAATACACCATTATATCTCTATTATTATTATAAATAAAACCATTTTCAGGTTTCGAAAATCATTAATTACATTTTTGTCATTAAAATAACGAGTCTAATTAATATCGTTTTCAACCAAAACAAATTTGGAAACCCGAGAACTAAGATCGGGGGCTAAACGTGTCATTTTGCGAAACTAGGGCTGGGTATAAATACCCCATACCAGCCCTAGCCTCTTCTTCTTCACCATTTCTTCAACCTTCTTCTTCACCTTCTTCTCCACCTATCTTCTTCAATCTAGCACCAAATTTCACTCCGTTTGTTGCGTTTTCACCGGCCCAACTTCGACTACATCTGTGGCAACTTGTTTCTAGCAGGTAGACGACCTTGGTCGTCCTTTCCTCGCTCGTTT
>BJCM01166318.1:0-13875 GCA_018326385.1 Flaveria bidentis | reverse complement strand
GCTGAAATTTCTTTTGTGCAAGAGGGTTTTCAAGTTGGTGTTACACATCCTAGCAAGTGGGTGTTTGAAAGAGCTTGTGGGTATCATCTCTTGAGGGCTTCTACATTGAAGTCTTGGCTTTCAAACATCATCATCTAGCCTTCCAAATCCACGATTCTAAGAGGTAGTTTGTGTGGCTATATTATGTTTTGATAGTATGTTCTTCCACATAAATAGATCCTTGTTTTGGGTTTTGTTTTAACAAACGTATATGATACATAAACTCACGTTTTTAATATTAACTCCGCTGCGTTTTTCATGTTAAATGGTTAATATGACTTTGGTAAGAATCTACAAAACCCAACACAAGTTACATTAGTGGCTGATGTAGAATAAAAAGACAAAGATACCATTGGATTTAATAGAATAACTAACGTCTGTTATTATTAATACCCTAACTCGTTACAAAATTGAAAACATAATACCCTAACATGTTACAAAAACCCCTAGTACCCAAACTTAATACTTTGAATAAACCACATGGACTATTTATGTAATTAACTCTATTTCAAAAATTAAAGAAAAACAAAAAACATGAAAAATTAATTATAACATTTAAATGTCAAAGAGTTAAAACAACTAGAATACATATAGTTCAAACGTAAAAATAGAAACTACATAAATTGACGATTCACAAAAAAACTTTAAAAGCAGTGAAAATAAAGGCAGAGGTTCGAACTCGTGTTGATTAAAAGTAGAATAAGCACTAAACCTATAAAACCACTACAGTAACCTATCACTCAAGTCTAATGCCTAGTAGTTTTTCATATATATAATTTAATTGACAAAAATATATAAAAAGAAAAAATAGAATCTGCCGCACCAAGTGGCACAATCTCATTATACCAACTGAAAAATCAGCCAATAGTTGAAGTTTACTGTTGATGCAGTTTGTAAATGTAATAGTATACAATATTTTTGGCTGCATTTGGGACCACCCTCTCCTAATTTCCACATCCATTTATCTTCCTTGGTAGAAATAATGATTTGTTCTAGGGTATGAGAAAGATGGTTAAGCCCTCTAAAGCCTTTAGCATTCGAGTTATCCATATTAAAATTTTGTTCTCTAGTTTGCTACATTCTTCTGTCTTGCACAACTTAAACCGTTTAAGAGTAAACAACTTAGGATATTTACAATAAGAAGTCGTGTATTTAATCTAAAGATCCAACTAGAATCTTATTTTGTCCAAGTGGCCATGTTCCCCCTGACTAAACATCTAATGTCAACATGTATCTATATTAAATCATTCTCCATTTTGTATATTTACTTTTAGGTATCCACCAGTGATATTTTAGCCGGTATATTCTTGCATAATCTCATATTATGATACAACAACTACCTCACATTGTGTCATACTCGATTCTTTTCCACTAAGAGAGCAGGGACCGAAAAATATCCAATATTATCATCTATATTTATTGTATCTAATAAAAAAATGTTTCTTTTGTCACTTGGTATTTTTTTAACTTACTTTTATGACACTTGTCAAATTTCTAGATATTACAAATTGGTTTTCCCTCCCAAATAATATTATGGTAATTTAAATGCTAATATAAGTTTCTCTCTCTTATTTAAAATTAATTTTATTAATTGTTATATTTCTCTTTCTTATTTACATATTTTAAAATCAAACTACCTTTTTTAAAAATTTATTATATTAAAGAACTTAAAAATCACATCTTTTAATTAAAATATAAATAATAAAAAACAAAAATGTTATATAATATAAAATTTTCTAAAACACTAAACCTTTTTAAGCAAAATATTAAGATGATTTTTTTTAAAACAGTCTTATTAAAAAAACCATAATAATTACGAATCAGAGTTTAAAAAAAACAAGAATTTTGATTAAAAAATTCTTATAAAAAATCAAAAAATGAATGTCTAAAAATAAAACTATTTAGATAAGAGAGTTAAAATAGTATAATTGTTTTATTTTTTGAACTATTACATATATTAATTTTAATTATATTTAATATTAAAGTATTATAATCTAACTCCTCGTGTCTATTTCTAACTATAATTCGTTTAATTAATGAGGTTTAGTCTATAAATCTATTTATAAAAAAACTAAAATAAATGTGAAACAATTGTAAGCCTTATCATACTAATTTTCTCATTTTATCTATATTATTAATAGTATTATTGAATACTAATAATTTTACTTATACTATTTTTATATTAAAAATGTATAATTTAATAAATAGAAAACCTATTTTTATTAAAACACACTTTTTAAATTTCAATCATTTTTCTCAATTTTTATTTACTTAAAGTAGTTATTTATATGTAATTATAATCATATTTTATCTTAAAACATGAATTTATAATGCATAAATTTTTATTACTAATTATTTAATATTTTATTCATTTATTTCATGTAATACACGAAGACTAACCTAGTAAAGATATTATCAAAACATCTAAGAAACAAAATCAAATATTGATGATTTTATTATTATCAAGATTCAATATAGAATTTCACAACTTGAGTGGACTTGATGCATGATAGCCCAAAACCTCTAAAACCCACTCTTCTAATTTTCTCTATTCGATGGTGTTTGAGATTGCTTCTTGAATTTTTTTTTTAAATTTTATAAAGAAAATAAGTTGAAAGGAGGTGAAGAAAATAAGAAAATAAGACGTGAGAAGGAGAAAAGTTTTTGAAAAAACTCTTTTTAAAAGATAAAAATGAGGTCTACATAAACAATCATCCTTCTCACTCACATCTTCCCTCTTTCTTTTCAAACACAACATATTCATTCTTCAACGCTCTAAAGCTACTTCATTTTCTACCTTCAGTTAGGGTTCATTCAACATCAATATCTTAAAGGGTGCTCCAAATTACCCTCAAATGTCTACATTCGGCACTGCTTCTGCCTCCAATACCAACCCAAACAAGTCGACTGAGGTAAACCCATGTTTCATTTCCCAGATATTGTATCAAAATCTTGCGACTTTGTGGGTTATATGTGTAATCTTTCATGTATTTTGTAATCTTGATGTGGGTATGTTCTTGTTTTGATTTTGGAACGCGGATTGTGGTTCTTGATTTGAAGCACGCCTTTTTCGATCAAGGGTTTTTGTTTCTTGAATAGTTGAATTGAAGTATCATTGATTTTGGGTAATGATTGTGAATGGTTATTGGTTTTTATGTAGGTTGTATCACCTCCTAGTGATGGTGTTTCAAGCCTTTGTTTCAGTCCTAAAGCGAATTACCTTGTTGCAACTTCATGGGATAATCAGGTTTGTGTAATGTTAATCGATTCGATTTGTTTTTTTTACAAATGTGTTATTTTGCTTTTGAACTTTGTGTACTCAGATTTGTTTGGCACATTGTATGTTTAGTGATTATTTAAGGATTCTTGATGACTATGATTTCAAACAACCTAATTAACCCATTTGGAAATGCACATTCAAACAACCTAACGAGGACACCCACGTACATATTAGGTTTCTTGATGACTATGTTTTCACGAGGAAATGATTAGGGATTTTTTTTCTTTTTTCTGTTAAATGAAAACTATTGCAGGTGAGATGCTGGGAAGTAACGAAAAACGGAACTTCGGTTAGCACTGTGGCAAAGACATCAATGGCTCATGATCATCCTGTAATCCCAACATCTTCATCTCATATTGAGTTTTAGATCCTTAGTTTTTATGTGTATTCTTGATTTTAATAATTGAGATCTGCTATGAAGGTGTTATGCTCATCATGGAAAGATGATGGATCAACAGTCTTCTCTGGAGGATGTGATAAGCAAGTGAAGATGTGGCCATTACTGTCTGGCGGTCAACCAACAACTGTGGCAATGCATGATGCCCCGGTGACTCAGCTTGCTTGGATACCAGAGATGAACCTTTTGGTTTCAGGAAGCTGGGATAAAACTCTAAGGTGTGCAATTATTTAGGCATTGTTGATTTTTATAGTTTTTATATAAGATATAGTGGTACTATGTCTATTTAACAAATGCTTTTTTCTACTTTTTTTAGTTATAATAATTTTTTATATGTTATGCCTTCTTTTCTAGGTACTGGGACTTGAGACAATCGACTCCAGTCCACACACAACAGCTTCCAGACCGATGCTATTCGCTTACAGTGAGGCATCCCCTAATGGTGGTTGCCACTGCTGATAGAAATCTTATTGCATTCAACTTACAAAACCCCCAGGTAAACTGTTCTATGTCATCATACTCAGATATATTTCACTTTGGTGACAGTTGGTTGCTGTTTATAACAGTTAAAAAAATTGGCCATATGATTTTTTTAGCGGGTCACTTCAGGTTTTGTTTATAATGGGTAATGGATCAAATAAATTAATTAGCTAAAAGGAGAACATGTCACTTGAGTAAAACAAGGTGAAAGTCACCCAACTTTTTTTTCCGATACATATGATCTCAATATCTCATAAATTGGCTTATTCAAAGATTCAGAATTTCAGATTATTCTGATGTATTTTTTAGCTTTTTTTGAAAATGCAATTAAGTTGACTTTTATATTAATAGACAGAGTTTAAGAGAATTGTGTCCCCTTTGAAGTACCAAACAAGATGTGTTGCTGCCTTCCCTGACCAGACAGGTTTCTTGGTATGTTTTTTTCTACTCTCAGATTTTATTTTGTATACAGTTGCTTATGTACTGATGATAAGTTTTGGCTTAAAGGTTGGATCGATCGAAGGAAGGGTTGGTGTGCATCATCTTGATGATCAACAACAAAGTAAAAATTTCACATTTAAATGCCATAGAGAGGGAAATGAGATTTATTCAGTCAATTCTCTTAAATTCCATCCTGTAAGATATCCTTTTTACTTCTACTTATGGTTACAAATAAAAATATGTTAGTTTGTAAACTTAATTTGTTGGTTTGTTAACTTAATTGTTTGCTGAAAGAATAGCATTTCAAACCTTTGAACTTTGACCTTTCGCTTCTAAAGAATTAAAGTGACAAATAGTCGGGTCTGGAGGGTTGAGCAACGTGTCAAAATGGGCAGTTCTGGAATGTGTTAGCCTTTCGGGTTCACTCACAAACACCTTTTTTGTCCATTTTAAATTTTTAAACTAGTTTGTGTTACTTATAGTTGCAACTACTATGTTAGTGCAATAATAATCTTTCTTCTTTTTTGTTTGAGTATGGCAATTTAGGAGCTTGTATGCAACTATGCATTAAATCATAACCTAAATCCACCTATTTGGAAGTAAATTGGTTGAAATTTCTACCTTTACTAAACATTCAACTTGCAAAAGTGGTAATCACATCTTATATAAATGTTCAAATGTACAATCCTTTAATCATCTATTTGTTGTTGTTCAGGTTCATCACACATTTGCAACTGCAGGATCAGATGGTGCTTTTAACTTCTGGGACAAGGATAGCAAGCAAAGATTAAAGGTATCTCCACGCATACTGTTTGTGATTTTGATTATTAATCTTAATTAATTTGGATTTTTAATTCTTTTTCAAATATTATGATGTTTGGTTATGTAATGGTCATGCACAGGCAATGTCAAGGTGCAATCAAGCCATACCTTGCAGTAGCTTTAACAATGATGGATCCATATATGCTTACGCGGTACGCCTTTATAGCACATATGCAAATTTGTTAAGTTTTATTCACAGCAGAGGTTGATACATGTTATTTGTAGGTATGTTATGATTGGAGCAAGGGTGCTGAAAGTCATAATCCATCTGCAGCAAAAACCTCTATTTACTTGCATTTGCCTCAGGTATGCTGAAAATAAGAACAATAGGACCCTTGTTTTGTTTTAAAAAAGGGGGAATCATGAAATGATTTTGTCGTTCTAATAATTAATATGATTCTACGCGTGTTAGGAGTCCGAGGTTAAAGCTAAACCGCGTGCTGGGACCGTAGGAAGGAAGTGAAGATGCCTTATGATTTGTTTCAGAGATTTGTTTCTTTGTGTTTTTGGTTCAGTATTTTTTTGCTTTCATTGTAGGGATTAGATTACAAAATGAAGTTAAGACATATAGTGTGATATTCTTTCTATATCAATCGATCAACAAAAATATTAGTGTTTTACAAGGTAGCAAATTTGACTCGCTTATTTTGAAACCAGTTGTTTTATGTTTTGTTTTGTTTTATCAGGTTGAATATGCCACGTTTAGAAACTTGCAAAGAAAAAAAAAGCATTTTATAAGATGGGTTTTGTAATCATATCATATACATTAACTAGTTATAGAAACAAAAGCTCGTCTATGGACTTAAAACAACAATCCTAGGTTGTGGTTTAATCATCTGGGTCCAGACAAATGGTCATTGCTCGGGATGTATGAATCCGAGTTGATAAAATTTGGATATTGAATGTGAATGTGGCTAGTTTGTTGGCGGGAAATACTTTTTTCCTTCCATTCCTCCCATCGATCAGTTAACCCATCACCTTCAAGCATCCTAACAACTTCTGACATCTTGGGTCGATCTGATGGTGTGATTTGCGTGCACAGCAGAGCTATTTGAATCAAATTTTCAGCTCCATCGTTCACATAATTACCTTTTAAATCTGCATCAACTAGTGTGTCTAATTTCTTATCATCCAAAAGTCCTTTAACCTAAAAACAGTTTTAAACATGATCATCAAACTAAAAAGCATGAAGTTTGTTAGTAACACTCAAGATGTGCATCGCGATGTTGGAGGATGCTTACCCAATCGAGTAACATGACCTCATTATCCTTTTCAAGGCGGGCAAGATCATAGGCCCATTGGCCCGTGACAAGTTCTAGAAGCATCACACCAAACCCAAAAACATCAGTTTTTTCTGAAGATCTCCCAGTGGACAGATACTCGGGGGCTATGTGTCCAATCGTACCACGAACAGCTGTAGTTACGTGAGTATCTTTAAACCCCATGAGTTTAGCCAACCCAAAGTCTCCAACTACCGCTTCAAATTCATCATCCAAAAGTATATTTGCAGCTTTCACATCACGGTGAATGATCTTTGGGTCACAATTTTCATGCAAATAAGTTAGACCCCTTGCGGACCCTAGCGCGATTCTTTCCCTAGTCGGCCAATCAAGTACTGCTTGTGTATCACTCCGATCTAAAATAATCAATCATTTAAACTTCAGTCATGCTTCTTCTACCTTGATAAAAAATGGCATTCATTGACTAAAAAAGTCAAAAATGATAGTGAAAGTACCTCGTAGACATGATGAAACGCTACCATTAACCATGTAGGGATAAACCAGCAACCGTTCAGTTGGTGTCATGCAAAATCCTAACAAGCGGAGTAGATTCCGATGAACTGCCATACTGATCATTTCAACTTCAGTTTGAAACTGCAACTCACCACCTTGGTTCCAGTCCTCTTTAAGTCTTTTTACCGCGACCAGACTACCATCAGTTAACCGCCCTTTGTAAACTTTACCAAATCCACCTCGCCCAAGAATGTGCTTGTTGCTAAAACTGTCAGTTGCAACTTGTAATTCACGCAGAGAAAACCTCTTTAGCTGTCCCAGGTGAACTGCAGGGTCCTCCTCAGCTGTAAATATAAGAGAATCTATATAAGTGAAACGACCATTAAGAAACATAATCATATGATTATCGTGCTAAATTAACAAACCTGGTATATCAAAGAAATGATCCTGCGACTTTCTACGTCCCCACCAAAGAATTACAATTACAGGGACTGCGAAAAGGACTACAGCGCCACCGAGAACCCCACCTGCAATAGCTCTGGTGGGATTGTTTCCTGCTGCAATCACAATTGTATATACAATTACAAGGTAACCATTTCTTTACACAAAATACAGACTTTGTAGATGTGATACACAATGCAAAGTTGGATGCTTCAAGGAAAAAGGTTTTGAGGTTATGTGCATGAAAACCAATTCATCTTTATCTTGATGTGATTACAAGAGGTTGGGGAGTATGCTCCAATTAAGCTCAGCAAAAATACTAATGCAGCTTAATTATAGATATTGATAATCATATTGTAAATCTAATTCCAAGATAACACTATGAGAAAAAATCAACTAATCGACTCTGAGTTTTAACAATGAAGAATTGTGATTGTTCCATCGGCTAGCTTCTTATGAGTGTTATGAAGATCAACTTGTTCTACATGCTTTGGTCATTTCATGGAACCCTGAATTGTTTGCATTTGGCAATATACATAGGTGACTCGACATCACACCACAAGATACAATCTTTGTTTCGTACAAAGTAGATTACGTAGCTAGATCCTATTCAGATCGTGAACTGACAAGATACAACACTTTGTTTCTTACAATAGACATTACCTCCAAAAAAGACACAATAACTTGAAGTAGAACCCTGAACCCTTGTTTTTAGGTTCTCCATTCTATCATGTTGTGACCATGATGTGGATATAACACGCCACCTCTTGCCACACTTTAGAAGCCTCACAAACATGACTAACAACATCCCGATGACTTTGTTTTAGGGGTGCTATATTAATAATATCTACAATATAAATGTAAAACAACAATCGTAGTGTACTACTTGTTTCTTTCGGGAGACTTATCTTTACCCTTAAAACAATTTTGCTCCCATTTAATCAAATGTTGTGCACAATGGTTGTTGTGATTAACTTTTCAATATACAATAAAGCAACACATGTAGAACCCCTTATCCATAATGTACATTGTGGTGATAAATTGATTGAACTACTAGTTATGTTATCAAGGATTTAAGTAACTAAACATCATGTTCACATCCTAACACGTCTATTTAGTAATCTTGCAAACAAGAGAGAACAGTTTTTTAATCAAAGGGATTTTTGATGACATTATAGCAACCAAATACATAACCTAAAACATTGGTTTTTGTTTATACAACAATTAGTGCCACAATCAGCAACCAACTTAACTGTTGCGTATATTATGGATCAACGAGTGACTAGTTTATGCTGTCACTAAATGTTGATGGAACCAACAATACTTTTAGAATCACTTTGTTTCGTTAATTTGTGACTTTCCCATCACGAAAGGGTGGTTTTTATGTATGGAAAGGGAGGCTCCCAAGATTTTCACGATTTCCAGATGGGATTTGGTCTAATGACTAATATATAGGAGATCTCATGATGGTTCGTGAACAGTCACAACCATTTGAAGTTTTGAACTGTTATAATTAAACCGGACAGTTGTAACCACTAGTTAATAACTTCCATACTGAACCCTAGTAATCAATTTGAACCGGCATGAACCGTCAGTTGACTCGAACCACCATCAGTGGCAGACCTTGAACAAATGTATAAGGGAGCCGAAAGTCACTAGACCCATGATCTTTTTCCCTTGGAATGAACCATCTAATTGTAATCAAGGTGGAAAATCATGTCCCTTGAATCGAAGCACCATTCATGCTAACAACCACTTGAACCATCACCACTGTTTTGTATAACCGCATCCACTAAAGCACTGACAAATTGTTGTGAACCTAGTCCTGAGCATCCACTTAACTGTTGTGAACCATACAAACCAACATAACCTTGGAACTGACTAATTTGAACCTTTTCTAATCATGCCGGTTGATAATATAAAGATAACTCTTGAATGGCTAAAAAATTTGCAAGCATACGAAGTGCTGGAACCTTAGGTTATATTACAATGATACACATTAATAGTAAACTTAGGCTGCTGTTAAAAAAAAGTAAACTTAGGCTAGACTAATATAATACTAACTTAGGTTAAATCATAAATTATTTATAACATTCTCCCCCTAATTTTGATTTATTCTGTCATACATTCATAATAGTGTTGGATCTTTTACATTAATAAGGTGGGACTCTTGCTAAGGATTTCTTGCTGAGAGCATAACTATCTAATATCAAATATTTGTTTATAATCTCTTCAGTCTTCATATACTTACAATCTTGCGGGAATTAGAGAGAGATTTTCATACTAAATCATAGTTTTCATTGGATTCAAATGTTAGGGATTACGTCTTATTTATGGGGAGTTAAAAGTTATGTAACTCTTCATGAAAGGATGAGATGGTTCAGTGTTTTAAACTTATAACCACCGAAACCTTAGGTTATATTACTATAACACATTAATAGTAAACTTAAGCTAAACTAATGTAATACTAACTTAGGTTAAATCATAATTTTATTCTAACAGATTGTTGTTTATGAAAATTATTCACAACATTCCCTAGTTATTTTCAAACTTGTTTTGAAAAGATGATATTATGAGACCTAATCAAAATCAAAATCCATGGTGTGTTATGCATATATATCGGTGGAATATGCACCTTGAACCTTTATGTAATAAAAATGCTCAAGTTGTTGGGTTTGTTAAGTCTTTGGGCTTGGACCCATGTTTATTTTTCTTGTTTATTAAGTTGTTAAACTTAATTAGTTTTTATATATACCCTGTCATGTATTTGTAATTTTTGTACTGAGCAAATAAAGAAAACCCTAGTTGCAGCCCGTGGACGTAGGTCACACCGAATGAACCACATTAAATCCTTGTGTCGCTTATTTTCTATTTTGCGTGATATTCGTTTGGGCGTGTTCGTGTGTTGGTTCCGCTACGTCGCTTGAATCCTAACAAGTGTAGGCTCGTTGAACACACAGGATTGCACGAAAGACAATTCGCATAAGGTTTGTTCTTTCGAAGATCAAAAGGTGTTTTTATTTTCTTTCTTGGTTGTTGTGTTGTTCAAATAAAAAAAAGGGAGCGCACCTTAGGTTTTGTGCTTGAAAGAAAAAAAGGCAGAGAGTTGTTTTTTCTATTACCCACGTGAATGAGTTTTTGTTTTGAAAAGTCAACTTGGGTTTTTACACATAAAACAAAAGGCAGGTCTTTTTTATTTGATCAAGAAGGTAAAGCAAAGAAATTAGAGCTTGTCGCCATTATCATTATTTTTTTGGTGATTATTCAATTGGTTGTGATTAAGATTGAGTACCAGGTACTTTTGAGCCGTCGATCAGGGTTTGGTCAACAACTCTTGAATTCGTCGGGTAGAGTTTTGTAATTTCAAGTTTTAATTTGTTTTGACTAGTTATTATCAACTGTTTATGGAACTGTTATTAGTGAAAGAAAAGTATGTTCAGGTTTAGAATTGTCTATAAGGTTTGTTGTAGGAGCAAATTAGTTAATTAATAGTGTTCAGTAGAACAACCGTCAAGTTCAGGCCCGTGCCATTGTTGTGTTTGTTCAGTGTTTTGATTTGCTTCTTGTTTGCTATTTGATATGGTTGAAGATAGGAAGGTTGTGATCGAGAAATTCAACGGTTCTGATTTTGGTTGGTGGAAAATGCAAGTAGAAGCATTGTTATGTCAAAAGGATTTGGATATGGTACTAGAAGGAAAACCTGCGAAAATAGAACAAGCTGATTAGGAATCAAAGGACAAAAAGGCTAGTGTGGTTATTACATTGGCTCTGACAAAAAATGTTGCTTTTAACGTCATTAAGGAAACCACGGTTCGTGGTATGATGACTGCTTTGTCAAATATGAGAAACCGTTTATGGTGAATAAGGTGTTCTTGATTCGAGAGCTGGTGAACACAAGGATGAAAGAAGGAAGCTCGATGACTGCTCACATTAACAATCTAAATTCAATCTTAACAAGACTTGTATCTGTTGGAATTAAGTTTGATGATGAAGTTCAGGCTCTACTGCTGTTGTCGTCTCTGCCTCTGCCTAATAGTTGGTCTGGAACTATGACTGCAATTTCAAGTTCTTTGGGGACTAAGGGTTTCACTCTTAATGGTATTCGAGATCTAATGGGTGAAGAAGTCAGAAGAAGGAACTCGGGTGAATCATCTAATAGTGAACTGCTAAATGTTGGCAGGGGTCGGGGTAATAACAAAACATTGGGAGTTGGGGAGGGAGGTCATCTAAACCTTGGAAGAATGTGAAGTGTTGGAGCTGCACTAAAGTGGGATATGTTAAGAGTCAATGTCCGAATAAGAAAGAATTGAACACTACTGCTGGGGATGTTTTTGATGATGATGCATTGATACTCAATGTGGAAAACAGTTTGCACTCTTAGGTCATGAATTCAGGGGCTTCGTTTCCCGCCATGGACAACGGGGAAACGAAGGTGAATCTGAAACATGGTGATTTTGGAAAGGTACGATTAGCCAATGATGAGATACTTGAGGTAACGGGCATTGGTGATATTGATCTGGTTACTTCACCGGGTATTACATGGAACCTAAAGATTGTCAGGGTGATTTCGGGGTTGAAGAAGTAACTGATTTCAGTTGGTCAGCTTGATGAACAAGGACTGGAAGTAAGGTTTGGTGGTGGTAAATGGAGTGTGATCAATGGTAATCTGGTTATTGCTTGTTGTATGAAGCGTGGGTCATTATATATGGTTGAGGTACTTACTGAGGGATGTATGACCATCCCGGTTAAACACGACAAAATCTGGTGCTAAGAGAGTTCATTTTGCAAACGTGAAGTCTGGAGCAGGGATGTTAGGTGAACAAGTTCGAAAGTATAAACCATTAAGGGGATTCGATGATAGTGGGAGCATGGGACGTGTTCTGGGTACACATACAAAGAATCGTTGGGTTTTAAAGACTACCACTGAAAAATTCTCTCCTAGTGATTGTTTGCTGAATTTGGAGAGTGATGGTGTCCTTGGTGTATCTTTGAATCCGGTGGAATGTCCAAACCGGTTAAGATGGAGGATGAGTTGTTGGCGGGACTAGCCACGACTGAGTTGGAGCTCAGGGGAACTTCAACTGACCTTTCTGGTACTTGATGATGAGGGGTCGTTGTAACTAGGAGATATGATGGAGTCTTAGCTTGTTCTTTGGGAACTGGAGGCTTGGAAGACTTGTTTAAAGATTACTGAAGTTAATAGACGACTGGGATGCTTTATAGTTGAACGGCGGGCTAGACTTTATCGCAAAGCCGTTAAGTGGGAGATTGTTAGGTTTGTGAAGGCTTTGAGTTTGGGCCCATGTTTAGTTATCTTGTTCATTAAGTTATTAACCCTAATTAGTCTCTATATATACCCCGTCATGTATTGGTAATCTTTGTACCGAGCAAATAAAGAAAACCCTAGTTGTAGTCAGTGGACGTAGTCACATCGACCAAACCACGTTAAGTCCTTGTGTCACTTATTTTCCATTCTGTGTGATATTCGTTTGTTCATGTTCGTGTGTTGGTTCCGTTGTGCCGCCTGATTCCTAACACAAGTCTAACTAGAATAAGAATGGTTGGAACAAAGTTAGTGAACCATCTTATAGTGTGAAGTTCCGCTAGATCTAGGCTAGTGTGTTAAAACCTTACAAAATACAAATCATATTCAGATAATGTACTTTTGCTTGAACTTGAGACTTGGTGAAAAATAGGTAACTATGTATGTGGGCTTATTCCCTTCCATCCTCGATCAACTTTCCTTTTACAATCTTTGTTTGAAAAGATATATCAATATTTCTTGATTACAAGAAGCTATATGATAAGAACAAGAGAATAAGTAAACAATAGCAGACTAGTTTTTATTTCAGTGGGAAAAGATAAGGCCCAATTCGAGAGGGGCAAAGTCTCCAATTACAAAATGATAGTGAAAAACCAATAATAAGATGATCATAACAATGAACTAGTCTGCCTATTTATGCTGATAATTTGAAAAGTAGCTGATCCTAGAATTATGGTGTAATTGATCCTCGAATCATGATAATTGATCCCGGTTGAAATCATTGCTAAATATAACCGAATGGATTAAACTGACTGCCAAAAATAGCACTGAATTGCTGGTTGTTCACAGCTGTCTCGATCTGCTTCCTCTTTCTTTTAGAATAAGTTTTTAATACTTGAGATTTACTTGGTATTGTAACATTACTTCCCTCCTGGAATTTTGCCTTGTCCTCAAGGCTGAAATCAGGAAATTGCTCTGC
>BJCM01166309.1:0-15047 GCA_018326385.1 Flaveria bidentis | reverse complement strand
CCCCCCCCCCCCCCCCCCCCCCCCCCCCCCTATAAATCCCCAATTTCTTCAATCTTCACACCCATAACCAAAATAATCACACTTCTGTAACCAAATGGATCCACAACCCGAATCCACCGACTTAATCCCGGGTCTACCCGACGATATCGCCCTCGAGTGCTTGACCCGGTTGCACTACACCGCCCACTCCGTCGCCTCCGACGTCTGCCGCCGCTGGCGCCACCTCCTCCACCACCGGACCTTCTACCACCACCGGAGAATCAACGGCTTCACCCGAAAAGCCGTTTGCTTCATTCAATCTCACCCGGTTCACCCCGAACCGGGTGAATCGGGTCGCTCAGACTCCAAACCCGAAACCCAACCCAGATACGGGCTATCACTATTCGGCCCGAGTACCCGAACCTGGGCAAAAATAGACCCGATTCCCAACTACCTTAACGGGTTACCGTTGTTTTGTCAGGTGGTGAGTTGTGAAGGGAAGCTTGTGGTGATGGGTGGGTGGGACCCAGTGAGTTGGGAACCGAGTCGTGAGGTGTTTGTGTACGAGTTCACGACTCGGGTGTGGACTCAGCGAGTTGACATGCCGTTGACACGGTCGTTCTTCGCCGCCGGCGCGTGTGATGGGTGTGTCTACGTGGCGGGGGGACACGACGAGAGTAAGAACGCGCTGAGCAGCGCGTGGGTGTACGACATCATTGGTGACGAGTGGAGTGAGTTGACTCGGATGAGTGAGGAGCGAGACGAGTGTGAGGGGGTAATAATCGGGTCGGAGTTTTGGGTCGTGAGTGGGTACGATACGGATAGTCAAGGAGGGTTTAAAACGAGTGCGGAGGTTTATGATATTGTTGCGGGCGCGTGGCGCCACGTGGAGGATGTTTGGCGTGTGAGCCGGTGCCCGAGGGCGTGTATGGCGGTGGGGCGGGATGGTAATTTCATGACATGGGGTGCGGATGAACCCGCGGTTCAAGTAGGGACGTGTGGGGTGGACCTTGGGGACCGGGTTGTGGTGTGTGGCTCAGGTTACCAAGGGGCCCCACAAGCGGTTTTTGTTGGGGAGAAGAGGGAGCAAGGGCAAAGTGGTAAATTGACGAAAGTTGATACGCCGGTTGAGTTCTCGGGGTTTGTGCGGTCGGGTTGCTTCGTCGAGATTTAATATTGTACATTTAGGATCGTAACAAGCGTTGATATAAACGTGCATTAAAGAGTTGTATAGGAAGTTTTACCGTTTTGTTGTATGTGTTTTGGGATATGAATATACTCAATATAGTGATGGGGAGTGGGATTGGAAAGAGAATGGTACAAAGTG
The DNA here is from genome assembly GCA_018326385.1 of Flaveria bidentis. NCBI lineage: Eukaryota > Viridiplantae > Streptophyta > Magnoliopsida > Asterales > Asteraceae > Flaveria > Flaveria bidentis. Next base: position 13,741 of record BJCM01166309.1, on the reverse strand, counting down.
TTGACAAATGTGTGGGCTGATTGAGATTTTAGAATGCCATACTCTGCCTGTATGTATATTTTGTAAATAAATATAACTTTGCTACTCCTATTTAGTAACATAGATGTCCACAAATGATATCTTTGTGGTAAAATGTGTGTTTTCTAATTAAATGATTGTGTGTTTAAATTTTCCGGTATGTGGGTTTGGTGAATTTTCTAATCAAATGATTGTGTGTTTAAATTTTTTGATTTGCAAGCTTGGTGAATTTAATGGTAGTAATAATTTTTGTATAAAAGAAACTTAGTAACATAAATTTACGGTCGTTTTTAATATTGGTCTAAATTTATTGCAAGAGACTGTTTAATGTTTTTATAAATAGCATTGGTAAGTATAGAAATATCTTTTAAGGGTGAAGGGAAACTTATTTTTTACCTAAAACTATAATAATCATCGTTCAATTATATCATATCATTTTATTTGAATTTAAAACTATGCTAAAACAATGGGTGCCTATTACCGCTACCCCGAGAACCCTAAGATGAATGTCAGCGTAAAGCAGAACTATTGAATTTTAAAGATCAACAGTTGTTAGGCACGGCAAATAAAAAGAACGCACAAGGGCTATTAGTGAACCTTTTTAACATCATGATATACATGTGATATAAATTTAGAAGTGAGTATAGAGGGTATGAGTTGGTCGTTAAAAAAGATTAGTTTGATAGGCAATAGTCACCTTATATAGGACAAATAAAACAAAAGGTATAGGTCTTTATACAGTTTACTCAAAATTAAATTTGTAATTAACTAGGTCTGTAGATAATAAACTTATCACGGTGGACAAATTCTGCACAATTGAGGTAGTTTCCTATTTCATCCAGGATCATTTTGAGTTTTCTATTTACCTTCTAACTATCTATACTACTATCATAGATAAACTATGGTTATATTTATAATTTTACATCACATGAATAATTGCAAACTTTAATATATAATGTCATAAGATTTAATCTTGCTATACCCTTTTTAAGACTTGTACTTCACCATTTTCTAATTAAATTTAAAGTATGATCATTATATTTAAAGTTATCTTAATCTATCTATATCTATACTACTATATAATACAACTTTTTGAACAACATTGTAATTTTAATCCATTTTTAAAACACTAAAGAACAATTTTGTTATATTTGTTACAAGTGATTATACATAAACGTGTTATTTACAAAATTGCTCATCCTTATAGTAATATAGATATGTTTGATATCCACGTTGATCAAATAAAAAAACAAAATAAAAGTTAACATAATAATGGAGAGTTGGTTAAAGACACAATCCTAAAAATATTTATACCCTCGTCGCATCACGCAGGCTTCACCCACGTTTTATAAATGATGTTCACAAGACATTATGATTGTTGATACGTTACCCTATTAGACACTTTATTGTAAACAAAATAATATTTTTCAAAACCACGTTTTGTAAGATGTTTTGAATTCAAGCCCTCATAACTCAAAAGCGCTTTGCTAATATCAAACAAACAAATATTGACAACTCAATCATAGCAAAAGACCACCTTTTACTTTAAAGAAGAAGAGCTTTATGTTGAATATTTGGGGGGTAAAAATGTAAAATGTCCTACTTCAAAAATCTTTTGTTGTCAATTTGTCATCCTGTATAATTGAATCGCCAAGTAGATGGAGATTTTTTATTACTATAGTGGCCTTCAAACCTCCAAAAGGCCAAGTAATGCTATTTAACACTCATCTCACCTGTATTATAGACTTGTACTGATGCAGGAATTAAAAAGAAAATAAAACAATAAAACCACAATAAAACAATCTCCACATCATATTCAACAATTTTTTGTTAATCTGTTTTTACTTCAGATTCGTGCTTCCCTTGTTTAAGTTGGATCATGTAGGTTTTGTCGTTTTCAAATCAACGTGTTTACCTGACCATGATGATGTTGATTTCGGCAGTTGGTATTTTTACAGTTAGAGGAAGCATCACATAGACGGACGAGACAGTGGGTAAGTGAAACATGCTAGGGTTTGCGACTGATGATGGGTGACACAGTGACAGTGGTGTTTGACGAGCAGAGTGCCAACGGAGGCGATGATTACAAGTGGCGATGGTGGTTACGGAAATCACTTATATTGGGTTACAATAAGAGTTGAGTCGGGCAATACTGCTTTACAATCTAAAAACCACATGCAAGTAACTACTCGAAACATGTTACAATCACATAACAAGAAAGAGGACAATGTTTTTACTTCAGTTGGTCAGTAGTTTATGTCTGAAAAACACAGGTTTACTGTCCGTCTAGGGTCCCAAGTGCCTCCTTCAGAAGTCTTTGTGCTTCCTCTCTCCTCCTAATGATCAAAACATACTGATTTAACCACTTTGTAAAAGAGTTTAGGATTTGACGAGTTACAATATCCGGTTAAGATCAATATCAATAGGTATTAGGTAACTGTAATGTATTTGCAAATGGTGGGGACAGAAAGCAATTTATGACTCTTTATGTGTGTGTACTGCTGAAATTTGAACACTGGACTAGGTGTCTATTGACCTGACAAGTCGGGCGATGCCCATGTGCCAAATGGACACCTGCACTACAGATTTAAATCTTATATGCTTCACAAGGTCAATGATGGAATGATCCCAAAATTAAAACACCCATGTACCGTGGATGATTTATTTGAAAAAGGGTCGGCAGTTAATGATCGGAGGTTGACACAGACAATAACTTGGCCACAACTAGTATAATCTTAAAACATTAGAAACTAGGTTTTCTGTGCGGGGTTGAAACTAGTTAGTTTGACCACAAAAAATGTTTTGGAAATTTAAAAATGTATATAAATAATTAATGTGCTAATTATGATTATAAAAGGCGGTATTGCATGTAGGGCCATCTAACTATTCAACCTTTTCTATTAAGGTCACCCATATATTTGAAACTACTTTATGGCTCACTTGAATATGTGTTCCTTTTCTTTTAAGGTCACCCATATTCTTGAAACTACTTTATGGCTCACTTGAATACGTGTTTGGCTGCCAAAAACATGTTGGATGATAAAATGCTTTTAAAGTTTTTGGTAAAGAAATATACCATTTGTTACCTTTTGTATTCTGTAAAGCTTAAAACAAATAATCCACTGATATATTAGAAGTGTTTTCATCATCCAACATGTTTTCAACCAGACTTAGTATAAGCAAAACCATATACATACTTGGTGGCCTATAAAGTGGGTATAATACATGGTACCTTAAGATAAAAAGCCTCCAATTAGGCAATTACAATATCCCTTATAGAATAAACATTATTACACTAACAATTTAAATATTTAGATAAATTTTTTTATACATTAAAAATAGACTTCAGACACTTCCAACTCACTTGACCTGTTCCCTTCTAAGTTAATTTTCTTTAGTTTTTTACCAGTTTGAGATAAAACAAATCAATCAAATTGACCCATTTATAAGTAAATGGGTCAAAATTGCCACTTGTACAGAGTACTATACAATGAACACATACCTTTTGATGTCCTCCACAGCTTGCTTGCGTCTTTGTATCTGAAGTTCGAGTATGTGAATGAGTGTTGCTCTAGCCTGAAAAGGATTTTATTTTGGCTTTGAGTAATTATATCTTGAAATGATAATGAATACAAAATTTCAAAATTATGGGAGAGTGTTACATACCTGATGTGGACGTAACGAATTGAGAAGGTGATGCAAATTTTTGAATATAAGAGAGATGTCTTCAACTCTCCTTGCATATTGTGATGGCCTCTCTATTAAAACATCAGCTAGCTCTAAAATATGCAGCTGCAGATCCCTGTTTAGTGACCTCAATTCCTTCTTGAAATCTAAAATGTATAAGTTAGAAGTCAGCATGTGTCCAAGTGTCATGTCTCCCGACGGTTTAAAGGGAATTTAACGATCTACTAAATAATTACAAATCTCGCTAATTTTGTATTTGAAGAAAATAATAGGAAATGAAATGATGATATACCAAGATTAGGGTCTTTTGGGTACAATTGACGAACACCTTGGTCTTCCAAACTCGGTAATACATCATCTGTCTACAAATTAAAATTGTAAACAGATTGGTTAACATGCATGAGATATATGAACAAAGACTGAGAAAAATGAGTCAGAAACATGCAACATTTCATAATAATTGTAGACTTGACAAGATAAAAGATATGAATTATAACAAATGCAATTACGAAAACACAAACAATTATGAAAACGTGTTTACAGTCTGTAATGGGCTTGGTAGCATGTTTTCAAGAAGTCAATATATATGCGCAAGGTTTAGTGCAACAATACAAGCATGAAAGTATTTCGACAGTATTTATCAGAACAAAACCTTGTGTGATCAAATCATAGTGTATGATGGAAATGAGTTATTTGAATAAGCATGTGGACATGTTATTCAAGATACTTACTGTGTAACTAGAACCATATAGTAGGTATGTCCCTTGAATAGGAGGGGGAGGTTCTGGAGCTGAGCTTGGGTCCTTTTCATAATCCTTGTACAGCTTGTAATATGGCGGAGGAGGTGGATAAGTTGCTGTTGCCATTTACAATTGCTTTTCCTGAAACAGCAATCTCGTTTAAACCTTAATACATCGAAAAAAAAAAACTGAATAATCTATTTGCTTTGAAGACCAAAAGCATACAACATTATTCAAACTTCAGCTTTAGCTAGAACTACAACCTCAATAGCAAGATGCTAAAAGACCAACTCAGCATGTGCGGAGAATTATAAACTTTAATGTGTTTATGGATTTTGATGAAACCACAAAAACCAAAAGAAAACGACTAAAAATAATCAAAAGACTCTGAATTGAAGATATGAAGGTTTCTTGGTGATACATGTGTGATTACAGAAAATTTTTTCATATTAATGAACATATATGTGTTAAAAAGGGTCACAAAATAACTATTTTTGAACAACCACATTATCACACATACTTGTACCAACTACTCCACAATGTTCATACATTTAAGCAAGCCACACAAGTAATTTAATCACAAATACATTCTATCGAAACGACAAATTCTAGATTGATAAGCATTCCCTTTCAAAGACCTTAGTACCTTACACAAACCAATCAATTCCCGCTTTCAATACAACAAATACTGAACATATATGTATTGGAACAGTAAATCAATCCCAAATACATTCTATCAAAACTACGAATTCTAGATTGATAATTATTCCCTTTCATAGTCCTTACACAAACCAATCAATTTCCACATTCAACACAATGAATGTTGAACATATATAAACACGACACAAAGAGGTGTAGTTCCTCTCTCTGAAAGTAAATTATTTTTGAATAACCTCATTACCTCACAAATTTTTATATCAACCACTCCACAATTTTTATACGAAAAACTCAGAGATTTTACTTTTTAGTAAGAGTCAACAAGTAATTCAACCTTAAATACATTCTATCAAAACTTTGAATATAAGATTGATAGATGGCCCCAATCAAATACCTAATCCGAACCAATCAATCTCCACATTTAACGCAACACATACTGAACAAATAACAACACCAGCGATTCACTGTAGCTTATCAAATCTAAAATTTCAAATTTCAACTTACAGATTTGGGGTCTTAAGTGACTAAGGGGCAGTTTGGCAGCCTCTTAATCAGCCTCTTAATTCTTCAGATGTCTGAATGGTTCAGCACTTAATGGTTCAGACTGTTTGTTTCACGAGCACACATCTGAATGGTTAAGACATTTACCTTTAAATGGTTAAGCATTATACTGATGCTGAATGATTAAGAGGTCTAATGCTGAATGGTTAAGACATATTATCTGAATTGGTCAGACATTTGTCTTTGAATAGTTAAACAATATATTACCTCTTAATGGTTCAGACCTCTTATTGGTTCAGCACTTAATCATTCAAAAATTACCAAACAGCCCTTAAATTGAGTCACAATTACAATTGAGTGACTATAGAGATCACCAATTACAGATGTGTTAGAACGGGTCACAAAAACGGTTTTGTTCCTCTAAATGGAAGTAAAAAATGAACTATTTTTGAATAACCACATTATCACATACTTAAACCAACTACTCCACAATGCTCATACAAAGTATGCATACAATTTAGCAAGTAGAACAATCAAAACTACATATTCTATAATGATGAGCATTCCCATACAAAGACCTTACACAAACCAAACAATTTCTGTATTCAACACAACAAATACTAAACATATATGTTTTTAAACAGGTGACAAAGGGGGTATCGTTCCTCTGTCTTAAAGTAATTATTTTTTAATAACCTTTATCACCTCACACATTTTTATACGAACTACTCTTAAATGTTAAATACAAGTAATTCAATCCTAAATACGTGCTATCAAAACTATATGTTCCCTTATAATATCTACTCACATATATATAAGGAATGGGCTGTGAATGCTCTAACTAGCTGAAATATAATTGTTAGGCTCTTGATAACAATAAAGTTGAGTCGAGTACTTGAGCTGACTGAATAAGTTATGGGCTGTTTGGCTATCTCTGTGTGATTAAATGCTGAATCAGTAAAAAGGTGTGATTGAGTAAAATGATCTGAACTAGTAAGTGCTAAACCAATAAATGTTGTTTGGTTAGATCTCTAAACAAGGTCACAAAATGACTGCTTACCCCTTGTAACAAGACACATAATAAATATATAAAACGTCACCGCGTCTGCAAAACCATCTTAACAGATCCACTTCGGGCTACTATTTCATCATAAAGATAATTAAAATACTATCTTTTCAACAAATCCTAAACACCCATATGAAATAAAAAAGGACCATGAACTCACAATATTTGCAACAATTAACCCTAAATTCCTATAAAAAAAACATGACAAGAACCCTAAAACTCATATCAGAACTTTTCTATCAATCTTGAAAACATAAGAATCATCATTACCATACAAGTTGAACAACCTGAACAACAAACATGATACTCAAGAAGCTGCCAGAGAAGAAGATTACCTCTAACCAGAGTCTTCGAAAGCGAGAATCGATCTAGGTTTGGACCAGCAATGGTGTCAATCGGCGACGAGGTGCGCCAACGATGGGGTACGAGGGCGATGAGATGCTCTAGTGACGGGATGCCACCGGCAACGAGGTGCGATCGACGACGAGGTGTGATCGGTGATGAGGTGAGTGACAGGGGGAGGAACACCGGTGAGGGTTCTTTTTGTGGGGAAAGAGTGGAATGACCGATGCAAAGCTTTTGACTTTTGAGGTTAATTTTGTCAATTTTTTCATTCGATCATCTTTTCCACTGCTGAGTGGTTGAAAGATAACCGGATTAAATATGATATTTTCGTTTTCAGAACCGGATCGAACGTTTTACTGGTTTGGTGGTCTGACCGGATTTAAGAACCGGATTACGTTATAATTATATATATAGTATATTATATTTATAGTTATATATTTAAATATAAGTAATTTGTATATGATTTATATATGTATTTTATAGTTATATATAAAAGTTAACTATATTTGTATATCAAACACACTAATTTATTGTTTAACACTTCGTTTTTACCCATTAAAATAATACAAAAAATTTGGAAATCCGGTCTGGTTTCTCGGTCCGACCACTGGTTCGAGACGTCTGAACCGGACCACTGGTTCGACCACTACAAACCGAATCCTAGAGAATCAGACCGGCTAGGAGACCGATCTCTAGTCAAACCAGTCAGACCTGCCGGTCAGATCCGGTCGTGAAACAAGTGGACGTAAGTTCTTAAATAAGTTCTTAATTGAACTATTGAGAGTTTACCAAACAAACCTTTGGTGTTTTTATTTTAAAGCTATGTTAAATTTTTAGTTTTTATTTATCGATGTGCGAAAAAAAATTCATAAGCTATCAATCATCTTTTATTTTCTAAAAAATTTCTGATTTTTTTACTTCTTTTTCTTATCTCGTCAACATAATAAGCCATCAAAATATATAAATAATCATATGATTTTCTTTATTTATCGATGTGTGAAACAAAAAAATCATAAGCTATCAATCATTTTTTATTTTCTAAATTATAAAATAATTTTTAAGATAACATATGATAGAAATAACGTGTAGTTAACTAATTTAAGTAATAAAATAATAACAATATTTTTTAAAAGTTTTGTCTTTCAAACTTATTTATAAACACTCTAATTTTTTAAAAATACTTTTTTTTTCTAACAATGCCTGTCTTAATAGTTATTTGTATTAAAACTTTCATATTTCATAATTTTTTTTAAATATGATGTCTTTAACTATAAAAAATATGTTTATAATATGGAAAGTATATAAATAATCATTAGTATTTAATTTATTATTAAATGATTAACTTTTATTATAGTAACGACACGTGTCCAAATCTTAAGTGACGTATAAGTGGACAATGTAAAACGTGACAGGTCCCTTGTAGACGTTTTGATTATTAGTATAGATTGGATTTATAGTTAAATTAAAAGTTATCTAATATGCTTTCTTTTTAGTTTATAAAGCCATTAGTAATCGTTCTTTTTTTCTTTTTCTTTTTTGTTTTTCCAAATGTGACACGTCAATGACACATAAGGTTTTCTTATGTTTCATGGTTTTTCTTCGTCTTACATTGTGTGGACTCAAATTTTCCCTGTTTCCTCCATTTTTAGTATAAAAAAGAAAACTTTCAAAAGTTGGTGAGGTAATTTACGGTGAATATTCACCGGGTCAAAACCGGGGGAGGAGTATTCCCCGCCAGCCCTAGAATTTCCTCGACTTATTCAAGGTCCCATTACGTGTGCTTTAATAATTTAGAGTTCAACTTAAGTTAACGACAAATCAGTTACACCTGTGTCAACAAGCCTAGCATATCTAGGATTTAACGTAGTCAAAGACTTTATAATGATAATCAAGGTTTGAGTTCTAAGGGTTCAAATCCTAACAATGATAATTTAGAATTTGTTATCGTTTAAATGTAAAAGTATTTGAATACGTAAATCACTATAAAAAAATCCTGCCTATCTTACAGTTTTAGTTTCTTACCTTAACTCAAACTCGCCCTATTTACAGGTTAAACCGGCCCAAAGCATTTAAACACTGGGCCTGTGAGTTTAGCCCAATACCCAAGAGCTCGTTTTTCAAACTATATAAACCGAATTAGGGTTTTATCACCCCCTTTGTCTTCTCAATCGGAAATTAGGTTAGAAGCAGCAGCCGCAGATTTGAGGTTTCATTTTGTTCGATTTGTTGAGTTTATTTGATACATTTTTGATTCTCATGATTATACGATAATCGTGAATCATTTTGTATAACAGTTTTTTTGTAACAGTCAACAATGGAGGTCGAACCTATCATGGAAGACGGAAAGGCTCGTAGCGATGTGATGCTCTTCAACCGCTGGACCTATGATGATGTTCAGGTTATTATTCATCGATTAGCTTAAATCTTATCGTTTTTAGTGAATGTACAGTCACAGATTGATTTTAACTGTTATATGTTGAACTAATTTCATCATTTCGCATAATTAATTGCGTTTGTAGCTTGTTAGACTCACGATTGGCTCTAGATTGTAATTGAGTTCAATTAACTAGCTGGAATTATGTACTTCTCATTTTGCATCATTTTCATTTATAATTTTGAGCTTTTTATGGATTTGAGATGCGTGAACGCTTATTGACTAGAAATGTTTAATTTACTTTGGTTTGATACTATCAAATTTACTTTTTTATTTCGTTTTGTATAGTAATTTGCTTATTGTTAACAAAAATGATAATTAAGCTTGAGAAAGTAGGCACCTCAGTATGACTGTGTTGCATCTTTTATTGAAGTTAAAGATATTGAAAGCATCTTTGCTTCATAATGAGCTGAAAGAGATGTTAATCGGTATAGCAGTTTATAATGACAAAACAGTTTTTTTATGCATACCTGTAGTGGTAAACAACTAAACGTACAAAGTTAAGTAAATACAATGGTCAATTTCTTGTAATTGATCGGTTGAAGCCTTTGAATTTCAGTTTATTGATTATTTCAGAACTATGTGTGAGCGATGATGTATTCTTATAGGAAGTGTTTTGATTTTCTCAACAGGTTTCTGATCTTTCTGTTGAAGATTACATCACTGCTACTGCTTCAAAGCATCCAATCTACATGCCTCACACTGCTGGAAGGTACCAAGCAAAGCGGTTCAGGAAGGCTCAGTGCCCAATCGTTGAACGGTTGACCAATTCTCTCATGATGCATGGGCGAAACAATGGAAAGAAGTTGATGGCTGTTCGTATCGTCAAGCATGCCATGGAGATCATTCACTTGTTAACTGATGCTAATCCCATTCAAATCATTGTTGATGCTGTCATCAACAGGTATATACAGTTAGTGATTATGTTATATGGTTTTGTGATAGATGATAGATGATAGATGGCAATGTTCTTGTTTTGTCACAGTGGACCAAGAGAAGATGCAACTAGGATTGGTTCTGCTGGTGTTGTTAGGCGTCAGGCTGTTGATATATCACCTCTAAGGCGTGTTAATCAGGCGATCTATCTTCTTACCACTGGTGCACGTGAAAGTGCATTTAGAAATGTTAAGACCATTGCAGAGTGTCTTGCTGATGAGCTTATCAACGCCGCCAAGGGTTCTTCTAACAGGTACCGGCTATTATGTCTTCATCTTCATGTTGCAAAATGGATGGTTTTGTCTTACCCATAAAACACTTTTGTAGTTAATGTTGTTTAATGGTTGCTTTGTGGTGTTGTTGCAGCTATGCAATTAAGAAGAAAGACGAGATTGAGAGAGTCGCCAAGGCCAATCGTTGAGGCGGGGTTACGGTCTCTGTTTCTGGTAGAGTTGCTTGGGATTGCCCGAAAAACGATTATGAAACAAGTGTTTTGTTCTGGATATTGATTTAGGTTTTTCAATTTATGTACTTGTGTTTTGATGCCTTGAGTTGGTTTTTATTTATGCTTAATCAAATACTAAATGTTGAAGAGATTTTGTTGTTAGCATTTCTTTTTTGCTCTTTTAGCATGCTCTCAGTGGCAAGGATTTATCTTTATTATAACATTTAAGGAGCATTGATTCAATACACAATATGGGTTCATACAAGTTGAGCCAAGTTCTACCCTATCGCTACTCGAGCTCGGTTTGTTTAATTTTTATAAAGCTTGAGCATGGGTTGGTCTAGGCCTATAGTTTTTAACTTGTTTATGTGTTTTTTTATTTTTGAAATGAACATGTTTGAACTTGAAACTATAGCATTCTGGTATGACAGAGGTATGTAGTAATAAAACTCCGATAATATAATGATCAAACAAGGGTATAATGACCATAGGATTGTTACATTAATGACTAAATAACATCATTAATAATAAATCATTTGTAAATGCTTAACATAGCTTATATTTGTAAACACAAAGCATAGTTTTAGTACTCCTCTTCTTGCTCCTCCTCTTCAGCGTCTTGCCCAACCTCCTCGTAATCCTTCTCAAGTGCGGCAAGATCCTCTCGGGCTTCTGAGAACTCCCCTTCTTCCATTCCTTCACCCACATACCAATGCACAAATGCTCGTTTCGCATACATCAGATCGAACTTATGGTCAATCCTATTGAAAACCTCAGCCATTGCGGTGTTGTTGCTTATCATACAGACGGCGCGCTTTGTCTTTGCCAGATCGCCACCAGGCACCACCGTTGGCGGCTGGTAGTTGATTCCACATTTGAAGCCTGTAGGACACCTGAAACACACACCAAAACTTTGAAACCCAATTGTTCTATATTCATTTTCTAACTTCTTGACAAAACTATGAGCGTTAATCGGTTTATGGTAGCTATAGTTGTTAACTAGGTCATGTTCATGGACTGACGAGTTAAAAAATTACACAAACCAACATGTTGATGCAAGCCCAACTTAAATATTACATTACATGAATGAACTTAAGCACAACTTGTTTTATTTGGTAAACACAAATACGACCAGTTTAACTTAATTTTTTGTTTATATTAATATACTAATATTACAAATTTATAATAAAAAATTAAGATGTTATCTCATTAATCTTTTGTCATTAACTTTTAACGTAAAATACTCAGTTGAAGTGATAACATAAAAAGCGATTTAAAGAAATAGTATAAGTTAAATTGGTTCCATCAAGTCGACCCAAACATGACCCGTTTAGCTAAACATTTACACAGGTCGATCAAAGCCGACCCATCCCGTTTAGGTCTAAACTCATGAATTTTGTGGTTTCATGTCATGTTAGAATTTAACACCCCTACCTGTTTTCGCTTAAAAGTTAAAACAACCAAAAACTCAAATCCTTCATGCATATTTAAACAAGAAAACTTACCAGTCAACAAACTGAACTGTACGTTTAGTCTTGATGGACCCAACAGCAGTATTTACATCCTTTGGAACAACATCACCCCGGTACATCAAACAACAAGCCATGTACTTCCCATGCCTCGGGTCACATTTCGCCATCATGTTCGATGGCTCAAACACCGCAGTCGTGATCTCCGACACCGAGTTCTGCTCATGGTAGGCTCGAGCAGACGAGATCACAGGCGCATACGACGAAAGCATGAAATGGATACGAGGGTATGGTACCAAATTGGTCTGGAACTCATTAATATCAATATTAATCGCGCCATCAAACCTTAAAGAAGTCGTTAACGACGATATAATTTGAGAAATCAGACGGTTTAAGTTTGTGTAAGTCGGCCTATCGATGTCTAATGCGCGCCTGCAGATGTCATATATTGCCTCATTGTCGAGTAACGCGACTACATCAGTGTGTTCAAGTAGCGAGTGAGTCGATAACACGCTGTTATACGGCTCAACAACAGCAGTTGAGATTTGGGGCGATGGGAAGATAGAGAACCCGAGTTTTGGTTTTTTACCATACTCGATCGAAAGGCGCTCCATGAGCAATGAACCTAAGCCCGAACCGGTGCCACCACCGACTGCATTGAAGACCATGAAGCCTTGCAAGCCGGTGCAGTTGTCCGCTAGCTTTCGGACTCGATCAAGACATAGATCAACAATTTCTTTGCCCACTGCACACAAAAGTTAGATTTGAGGTTGATTAACAGTTTGACTGTTGGTGTTTCATTAGGAATTCCTAACAAACATACCCAGGAAATCCCACTCAAGAGCAGGGTCTGGGAGGGATAGTTGGTGACGAGTCTTTCCTCTATCTTGGGAGATAGAGAGACCGCTTCCGATCATTAGGAATTCCTAAATACAAAACGCTGACACAAAAATAATTAGTTTTTGGGTTGTAATATGTAATGTGTTTGGTAAAAGAGGTTGACCTTTTAAACTCGTTTAATTAAACATGTCGTATTTAAGCTGACGTGTTAACTTTGCCCGTTTACTATTTGTTGACAACCCGTTTGTTATAACTTGACAACTCGTTTAACACGTTTGCAAATGGATTTTGACTCAACTCAATTTTATGTTACATGATTTTAAATGTGTTCAAACGGTTTGAGATCAATAAATATTACATATGTCATGATGTTTGTTCTTCGCGATTCAAGTTACCGATTCACAAGCCGATGCTCATCAGCCTGTTAACCTAGGGACGGCTCAACTATTTTGAGGTTAAGACGAGTAAAAAATCAAGGTTCTTTTTCAAATGTCATCATTATAAACAATGATGGATCTAGTATTTTTTAAGTATAAGTAAAAGTTTTCGCTAAAATATGATTGAACAATGTGTATAAAAACGATATACTCAATGATATATATA
>BJCM01166307.1:0-12432 GCA_018326385.1 Flaveria bidentis | reverse complement strand
TATCGTTTGAAACATCTCAAGAATTTTTATCACTCGATGAGCTAGTCTGTTGGGCTGTTAATAGGGGACGTGATAATGGTTACGTTATTATTACACGAAGATCAAAGAAAAAGAAGGTCAGGTCGTAAAGGTGTGGCTTATCTGTGATCGTGGTGGTGAACACAAAAGTAAAGCAACAATTAGACGATCTGGTTACGTTATCCAGCACATCAGCCGCCACCTCAGCTACAGTTCCCTCAACATATTTATAGAGATGTCAGGCTGCCTGCACGTATGGAGACATTTATGCAGGAGATTACTACGCGATTACGGGATCAGGGTTGTCAGCTCGATCGAGTTGAGGATCTTATGGATTGGCACGTTCAGCTTGAGATTGCACGAGCCCGTGCTGCTGGTATTGATCCTGCAGACTTGCCACCACCTCGACATTACCCAGATTCATCGTAGTTTTTATATTATTAATTGTACTCATTTTGTTATGTATTTAAAAACTTCGTTATTTATATTATCATTTAATGTTTGTTTTTTATGTTTTATTGGTTAATTAAGATTTAAAATTGTTGATTAATAAGTTACAAAACATAACTTATACGCAAAATCTCAACCTTGACATGCAAAATAGAGCTGACACCAATTTGTATACGTAAAATTTTTATAAATATGTCGAGGGAACTGTGTATGGATTGGCACAAAATTGGACCCAATAGGTTCGACATGCTTCTCAGCAACAGAGAAAAAAATTGGGAACTTATACGCGGCGTATGGATCCATACACGACGCATAGCTATCCCGACACGAGTCTGACACGCGTATGCCATGGTCTTGTCAGAGAATACCCTATACGCAGCGTATGAGTCTATACGCGACGTATAAGGAATGATGAATTTCCCGGCAATCGACCCTATACGCGCCATATGAACCCATACACGACGTATAAGATACACGAGTGTTAATTTAAAATTTTGAAGTCTCTAAATAAAACGTATCAAAAAAACATGAAAACTTCAAGTGGCTTATAATAATAATAATAATGTTATAATGTTTAGCAGTGACGGCAGATATCACAAACCACCAACACCACTCGCACATCCATCAATCTCCATGGGCATCTGGAACGACCTCCGGTCGGTCGCCGCCCGGTTCATCCACCGCTCCTCCGCCGATCCAACCACCGGTTCACCAAAGCCGGTTCTCGAATCCCCTGATCCGGTCCGCAGAGAGACCATTACTAGAGTTCTTACAGGATTCAGCAAGTTCGCCGTTGATTCATCTGTTTATGATCCTCTCAAAGGTTAGTTTTCGTCATGTAAAGCTGTAGGATTGTTGACGATGATGTTGTTGAATCGGAATTGGAGGTTTTTGCGTTTTTTAGAGCTTTTGATTCTGTTTTCGCCTCATGTGTGTTGGTGTGATTGTTTTTATGAAAGTGGAATTATGATTAGTGAACGATTTGTTTCGATTTGCAAGTTTAGGTTTACGAATTACGTAGGTTGTTAAGCGTGTCGATTTGTTTTACAGATTGAAGTTCAATTTTACGTTTACCAATTGCATAGATTGTTATGCGTATCGATTCGTTTTTCAGATTGAATTTCGATTGTAGGTTTACATATTCGACAGGTGGTTAAGTGTATCGACTATCGATTCGTTTCACTGATGGAATTTCAATTTTAGATTTACAAATTACACAGGCTGTTATGTGTATCTATCGAATTTCATCTTGTGGTTTACAAATCACGCAGGTTGTTATGTGTATCTATTCGTTTCACTGTGTAATTTTGATTTTAGGCTTACAAAATAGACAGCTGTTATGTGTTTCTATCGAATTTCCATTTAGGTCCACAAATTACACAGGTTGTTAACTTGTTATGTGTATTGATTCGTTTCAGCTTAATTTTTAACTCTTAGGTTTACAAATTACACAAGCCGTATACAGATTCGTTTCGCCTATTGAATTGAATTTCGATTTTAGGTTTACAAATTACACAAGCTGTTATGTGTATCTATCGAATTTCATCTTTAGGTTTACAAATTACGCATGTTGTTATGTGTATCGATTCGTTTTACAGATCAAAACTCAAATTTAGGTTTACAAGTTACACAGGTTGTTATGTGTATAGACTCAATTTCCCGATTGACTTTCTATTTTAGGGTTACAAATTACACATGTTGTAAGCTTGTTATGTGTATCAATCTGTTTCATCGACTGAATTTCAATTTTAGTATTGTAAAGTACATAGGTTGTTATGTGTATTGATTAGTTTTACAGATTGAATTTCAATTTTAGGTTTACAAATTACACAGGTTATGTTATGGATTCATTTAACTGATCAGATTTCAGTTTTAGGTTCACAAATTACACAGGTGGTTATGTGTATCTATTTGTTTCACTGATTGATTTTCAGTTTTTTGCTGACAAATTACGCAGGTTGTTATGTGTATCGATTCGTTTTTACCTACCGAATATTCAAATGTAAATTTTAGATTTGCAAATTACACAGGTTGTTATGTGTATCTATTTGTTTTACTGATGGAATTTCAATTTTAGGTTTACAGTACGGCTTAGTTTTACTGATTGAATTTCACTTTTAGGTTTACAATTTTTACTGGTTGATATGTCATATGTGTATCTCTTCATTTCACTGATGGAATCTAAAATTTTAGGTTTACAAGTTAGACAGGCTGTTATGTGTATAGAGTTGTTTTACTGATCAATTTCAATTTTCAGTTTAGAAATTAGACAGGTTATGTGTATGGATTCGTTACACAAATTATACAGGTTGTAAGTTTGTTATTTGTATCGATTCATTTCACTGATTGAATTTTTGATGTTAGGTTTAGTAATTACACTGGTTGTTATGTGCATCCATTCGTGTCACTGTTTGAATTTCAATTTTAGGTTTACAAGTTACTCAGGTTGTTATGTGTATGAATTAGTTTTACTCATCAGATCATAATTTTTAGGTTTACAAATTACTTGTTATATGCATCTATTTTAGGTGTTTTTTAGGTTTCATATATGGTTTTTGAATCGTTGATCATCCTCTTAACCCTGTGAAGGTGGGATGCAAGTATATAGGGTAGTTAAAGAAGGAATGAAGGATCAATCTTCTCTAGAACCTGCAAGTCTGAACAATATACCTCGACATACATTGATGATGGAGGAGATGCAAGCTCGAATGGAGAAAATGCGGGAGGATTTACATATTATAAGACTTGATGATGAAGATTCAATCTTATGTGCCAAGGATTTGGATCCTCGTAAGGATGAAACAGATGAGTCCAATGAAAACTCTGCGCCTGCAAAGACTGATGTCAAGAAGGTTTTCATTCGATCGCGCTTATGATCACAGATCGGTTCGAGGATTGTAAAATACATATAAACTACAGGTATTAGATTGCAGTTTTGTTGTTTTAAGTTCATCTGGTGTGGAATAAACACTAGTACTTTTCTATATGTATGTTAATGTGGTATGATAATATAAAATTGTCCAAAAACCTAATATTTAAGGGCTTCGCGCCCTTCATAATTCCCTAGGATAATATCCTGAATCTCACCTGACCAGTTACATGTTATGATTTACCTGATCATGTTGTTAGTATTGATGGTATTGTATGTATACTAGTAACGACTCTCATAATCACATAAAAACCTAATTTAGGGATGAAACTACAATAAAACCAATGACGTTGGATGCCGGTCAAAGGATGGACGGCAGACCGCCTCTGGTTCTTCCCATACCTGTGTTGAATTGACAATAACAATCGGATCAAATCAAACTTTGCACATTAATTATGAGATTTCGTGAATATTTGATGCTATTAGAAATGAGGAATTGACGTTATTGGTTGTAACTTGTTAGATTTAGTAAGCAGATACAAAAGAAAATAAGTAAACAAGAATTGTAGATATGTATTACAAATAAAACATATAAAAGAACAGAAGAAGAAGGATGGTTGATGATTCAAGTTAGATACGACTTATCAAAAACTGATTTTTTTTATTGTTTTAGAGGAACGTTCGTCTTTTACGGTACTACAACCAAAACAGTTTATGCCATAGAAGATGAACGCATGAGCGTAAAGCTACACCTGAAACTTGTATGTTGTATCTATTTAAAAAATTATCAAGTTGCCGTGTGTTTAAATTGTAATTTTTTTAAGATACCTTATTTTTATATTCATATCAAAATAATACTACAGGTCACTTAACTCTATTGAAAAAAAATAAAATTGTATTTGACGTTTTTTATGAAACTTAAATGATACAGTGAAGAGTTAAGTATTGCATCTAATGAGATGTTCATGATAGGTATGTTATAAATACACCCTATTTATTTCATTATTTTTATTTTTCTCTATACATAGATATAAATATATAAAGAGAGATAGAGATATTAAGGTGTTTTAATAATAAAAAAATATTTATATAACACCACCCTGTTCATAAGAAGAAAGCTATACTGTGAACCTAGTTTAGTCGTAGGGATGCATTAGCTTGAAGATTTTAGGCTATTCTAACCAAAGTTTTGCTCTTTGTAAATACATGAAAGTTGGAGTAAAACATAATTGAATATGCTTATATAAACGTTTTATATATGTATTTTATAGTTATATATAAAATCTACCAAGAACTTATGTCAAATACTCCAATTTACCCTCTGATTCACCTGTTAAACCCATCAAAATCAACAAAACTAAAAATTTTAAAAATTTAAAATCTGCTTGGACCCGGTTCCAAGTACGACAACCAAACAGGCCCGAACCGTCTAGTTGCTTTGCTACAAAACAAACTGGGTCGGATCGCATCAGACTGGTCGCCCCTTCGAAACTCGATCAACCGGCAGATCCAATCTGACTCCCAAAACACTTTTAGGTGGTGTTTGTTTTTGACAAAAGCTCTTCCCTACCTCTTCATCTGCGCGCATGCAAACGCGGGAATAGCTTTTGAGTGCGCAAATAGTTTGTTTATGAGAAAATGTTTCATTAAAAAACGTCTTGATGACGTCTGCACGGAAAAGATGTGGTGTTACCACTTCTTATGTCTTCACAACCTCTTCTCCTTTACCCATTTTTCTCTTCTCCTTCCAGACATTTGTTTTCTTTCATTTGAACCCTCCAATCTACCGCTTCCAACCCCCCACCACACCACTCATCTCTGGCTGCCGCCCGTCACCTCCGCTGGCCTCCGACCCTGCCTCCACGCTACCGCCCTCCGACTGCCTCTCCTGTCTCCACACCACCACCCTCCGACCACCCCTCGCCAATCGTAGCCCTCCCCCCTCCGACCCCCTCGCCAGTCGCAAGTCGCAAGTCGCAACCTTCTTCCCTCCGATCATCCCTGGCATACCATGTACAACCTTCATCCTCACTCTCAGC
The DNA here is from genome assembly GCA_018326385.1 of Flaveria bidentis. NCBI lineage: Eukaryota > Viridiplantae > Streptophyta > Magnoliopsida > Asterales > Asteraceae > Flaveria > Flaveria bidentis. Next base: position 7,056 of record BJCM01166307.1, on the reverse strand, counting down.
AGCAAACGACGAGGCCGTCCGCCAGAGGTAACGGTGCCACGTCAACCGGATGCAACGATGGGTGGCTGACGTTCATCATATGCCTCCCCCTGCAACCACCACCTGTAACGACATCATATATACCTGATCATCATCATCGATCATGAAAAGTGGAGTGATTTGATTCGTATATGACAAATCTAGCTTTTGTTAGGTGCGATTTGAAGATTTGATGGTTGGATTGGTGAACAAATTGTAGAAATTTGAAACGATTTGTTGTGATTCAATTGTTTTAAGTGGAGTTTATGGTGTATTATCCCCTAATCTTGTTTAACATAATATTTCAGCATTTTACAGATATTAAAAAAACAAACAGTTTTTTTTCTTGCAGATTGCAGACATTTTGTCTATTTCTTCTGCTACAGATGTCTGCAAATGTGATCCACAGACTGCAAACGTTTTCCTGCAAAAAAACAAACTAACACGTTCATCTTTGCATTATTATTCACACTTTATAACTAGTTGTGAAACTCTCATAATGAAGAACACATATCCCTTTATAGAAATACTGATAATTATTTGTCTGGAAGTAGTAGAAAGCCATTTTTCCAACAAAGCCAATAAACAATGTCAGCAACGTTTTCTCACTCTTTTTGATCATTAAAAAAAGGGGATGTCACACAACCGATCTAACTGAATACTCTCGAGCCGTTTTAATAGCCAACATGTTGACCCGACTATTGAACTGGATTAATGGTTTGATCATATTTCAAGTTTTACCTTTTATTGTTTTTTTTTTCAAAATCTTATTAAACTGATTTGGTATTTTGTTTACAAGCTTAATACCTTTTTACACTACAAATCCACAACAAAAGAAAAAAAAGTTTTTTTATTCTGTTACGTTTATACCAAAGGAAAAATATCTGTTTTAACTAGTTATATAATATATTAAATTGTAGAGTAAATTATCGTTTTTCTCCCGTGATTTTGTTACATTGGTCATTTTCATCCAAAAGTGTATTTTCTTGTGTTTGTCTCTCTAAGGTTTGAAAAAAATTATTATTTTCATCAAACAATATTAACTTTATTGTTTTAGACCCATTTTTTAAAAATCTATACATTATCAGGTTTGTAAAACCTCTGTAGACCCATAAATCAATAATACATACTCACTTGTGAAAACATTATAAAAGATAAAGGTGAACAGCACCCATCTTGTAATTGCCTGTATTACTATATATGTTAATATTGATCACTGAATAAATGATTACACAAATAAATGCACACATAACATATAATAACAGCAAGAAACACCATTAAACATCTTCAAACAGGAGTCTGATCTTCATACCATCATCTTCCTCGCGGATTAACGAGCTGCGAAAACACTGCACTCGTAGCATCTTCATCCGTGCCCGAATTAGCCCCGTCGATCACACTCATGCTGTTCTCATACGGCTCAAGAGGACTCAACGGGACCTCGGGAATATGACTCGTGCTGTTGTCATCAGGCTCCTGTAAAGCCGATGACGTTTCCTCAAGTTGCAAAGAATACTCCAAGTTCCACAAAACATCTCCCATTGACGGGCGGTCAACGCCATACTCCGCCAAACATTTCTCGGCCGTCTCCCCGAACTTCTTTAACGAAGCGGGGTCCACTTTTCCCGCGAGATTTCCGTCCATGATCTGGTCCAGCATGCCCTTCTTTTGCCACGTCAGCGCCCACTCAGCAATGTTGACTTGATCTCGTGGAAGGACCGGGTTCAGAGCCGGTCTTGAACAGATAACTTCCATTAACACGACCCCGAATGAGTAAACGTCTGACTTTTCTGTTAACTGCTGTCGTCTGAAATACTCGGGGTCTAGGTACCCGAAACTACCCTTCACAGCTGTGCTCACGTGGGTTTGGTCGAGAGACGGGCCTGCTTTCGAGAGCCCGAAGTCTGCCACTTTTGCTACGAAGTTTTCGTCTAACAATATGTTGGTCGTTTTAACGTCACGGTGGATGATACTCTGGGCCGCACCCGTGTGCAGATAATGTAGACCACGAGCTGCCCCGATACAAATCTCGAGCCGTTGCTTCCATGACAACGGTGGTAGATCAGTCCCGTAAAGATGGCTTCTTAACGGTCCGTTAGCCATGTACTCGTAAACAAGAATCATTTCCGACCGTTCATCACAATACCCAATAAGTGACACCAAATGCCTATGTCGAAGCTTCGACAACATCTCGATCTCTGTCCTGAACTCCGCAAGCCCTTGTTCGGACCTCGGGTTGCCTCTTTTCACCGCCACACGGGTCCCGTCTTCCATTGTTCCTTTATACACCCGCCCGAAACCGCCAACTCCAAGAAGCAGATTCTCATCAAATCTGTTTGTTGCTTCCATGATCTCTTGAAATGTAAAGTTCCTACCAAGGTTACATGATGTTAACGAGATGCAGCTCGCGGTCCCGCTTTTTTGAGAAACGTTTGATGTTTTCGTCATAGTGACCGAGTTCCCGTGTAACGGGAGTGGCAACCATGACGGTTTTTGCTGACCCGTTTTCGACCTTTTCGCCACAAAGCAACAGTAACATAGCAGTAAACCGAGTAACACAACCAAACCGCCTACAACACATCCTATAACCAAAAGCAAAGTGGTTTTCTTGGTTTTCTTCGACGGAAACAAAACAAGATTCTCCACGGGCGTAAGCCCGTCTAAGCTTCTCGCCTCGTTGCTGATCTTCATAACTTCAAGACCATTCAGAATCGCGTTTCTGTCTTCTGCAACACTATCTGGCCCGATACTTACAGTCAAAGTGCTCAAACCACCAGTCGAATTGCATACAAAATCTTTGTAAACTGGCACATCGAGGTTACCCGTTAAGCTGGATAGATCAAGATCAGGACAAGCATTCTCAGAGTTTATGAACAGATTGAACACGAGGGTGTTTAGAGACGTGCTAACGATATCACAAAAATGCACGCGAACGAAGTAAGTGAAGTCAGGATCAACAGGAAGAATCCAAGTGATGTTGAAGTCCAAATCAGCAACATTAGCATCTCCCATTGTTTGAGCAGTTGCATACACCCAATTTGGTGCGAGTTCAGGTGTGATGCTTTCGGTATACTTTATCATCGACGGGCTTTTTGAGACACTTGCAGCCGACCCGTTAACATGAAGATAATTCTTATCATTTTCCCAAGTTCTTCCCAGTGTATCGTTTTGAGGGGTGAGTTTCGGGCCGCCCATATTCAAACGATATACAGTCTCAAAGGCTTTATTCGAAAGACCGTTGATTGTGGTGAATGGGAATACAGAAGTGGCTTCATTTGGGATCAAGTAATCGGGGACAGAGACGACTTCAATGGCGTTGATGAATGCGAGTGAATTGTTTGAAGGGATGAAGTTTAAAAGCAATGAATCAGAAGTCACATTTAAAGAGTACTCTTTAAACAGATGGTTTGAACTGTTGTATGTTTTGAAAGTGAAGTTGTTTAGGAGGACAAAGTTTTCGGTTACTACAGTTAATGTAGCTGATGTGAGGTTGTGGCCCGGGATTGGGTAAAAGTAGAGGCGGATCCAATGGCGACCCGGTTGGTTGATTTTGAACTTGTAAGAGGTCGTTGTGGTGAACACTCGGGCTGTTCGGTGCACAGGTAAGGGGACTGAGGAGTTGGAATCAACTACATTTGAATTCTCTTTACTGTTTAAAGAAACCATTGAAGATTGATCTGAATCAGGAATGTAGGTTTGACCAAGAAATGTGACATTTTGGGAAGAACCACAGGAAATTAAGTAGCTATCAACAGGAATGAAAGAATCAGATGATGATGATGATGATGATGGATGTATATAGGCACAGGTGACAAATGTAAGAACTAAAGTTGCCCACTTCAAAAAACTCATTTCTTGAAAAGATGATAGCTTTAATCCACTATATTGATGATAATTTGGACTTCAAGATTCAATCTTGACACAATTGAATGGCTATCAAAGGGTTTTGACAGTAAGAACTTAGAAAATCCAACTTCAAGAAACCGATCAAATCGCCTAATTGATGATAATTTGAGCTTCAAGATTCAATTTTGACACACTGAAAGCATATTAATAGGATTCAACAGTAAGAAACTATGATACCCAACTTCAAGAAACTGATTTATTGCAAGGCCTGTATGCTTGAATCCCCTAATGGATGATAATTTGAACTTAAAGATTCAATCTTGACAATAAGGACATAAGAAACCCAACTTCAAGAAACTGATATACTGATCATAATTTGAACTTAAAAAATTCCAACTTGAGTAAACTATTATAAAAATGATTAAACAGCAAGTACTCAAGTAGCCCACTTCAAGAAACTCACATTTAAAAAATACGAATGCTTCAATCCCCAAATTGTTGACAAATGAAGTTAAAGTTCAAGACTTCAAACAACCCACTTCAAGAAATTCATATTCTTGAACATCATAACCTTAAACCCCCAAATTAGTGGAAAAATCAAGCTCAAAGATCAAAGATTGAGCCAAAAAAAAGGTTCAAAGATTTCAAGAAGCAGCAATTCAACTCCAATGAAAATGTCAAGAACACAGAGATCTACTCAAAGTATGAACAATGTTTGAACAACAAAGATAAGATTGTGTTGAAGTTGTGAGTAGGGTTTTGAAACATAACAGATGAAATTTGGGGGAAAATAGGTTGATTTATGAGTAGTTTTTTTACCTCATTGAGTGGAAGATGAGTAGAATGGTGTGAACACCATGAAAACACTGTTGAAAGCTGAGGGCTTTTAGAAGTGAACAGCTCTTTACAGGCTGTGAGTATACACAAATAAAAGATGGATAAAAGTCTGGTAAATGTGGAACCCGCAACTAATTTTGATTGATGGTTGTGTTGGTTCAAACACATGGGGTCTCAGTCGCTGGTTGCCTCTGGATTTGTGGCCATTATCCATAGTCATGTACAAAAAAATCGGTTCGGAACCGGTTCATCTAAAATAACTCGAACCGGTTTAAAAGAAAAACCGGTTTGGACCAAACCGGTCCCAAACCCGACCCGAACCGCCGGTTTCTATACCGGTTTGCTATCCCTGCATTCAAAATTGAAAGTTAAAACCGATTAAACCGGTAAGAAAAACCGGTTCGGGTAAAAAAAACCGGTTTCAAACCGGTCCGAACCGGTTTGATAGGTTCGAGTTTTTGGTGAGCCAAACCGGTTTGTAACCTGAACCGGTTTTAAGATAAACCGGTTTGACCCACCATGAAAAAACCGATTCGGTTTTGAATCCGAACCGGTTTGGGCCTTAAAACCGGTTTGTACATGCCTAATTATCCATAAGAGCATTCACAGTAGGTTTTTTATTTTTATTCATATAATTACATTAAAAGTAATTATATTATCTTTCTCTTTTTCAATAAAATAATATTTTTATATACTTATCATTATTTTTTTCTCTCTCATTCACTCACAACCACTTTAAAAATATTAAAAAATTTATAAGGAATTAAACAATAATTCTTCAAATATACCAATTCACAATAACATTTTCTCTCTCCTTCACTCACAACCACTCAAAAGCATTCCATATAATATACCAAATACACTCACATAATTTTAAAGACTCCACTGTGAATGCTCTAAGCCTCTTAAGGATTTTCATTTTCGGTTTCTCGTACAAATTGAACTACTTAATTTAGTAATAACTAGAATTAAACTCGTGTAAGACGTTTTCATTAGCGAAGCTTAAACACTTTTATAGAGGGGATGATGGGTGAAATTAATCTTTTTAGGAAGGCGAACTCTCGTTATATATATAAAAATGTATACTAACATACTACAAATTTCATATGCTACCAATCTTCACGTTTTTTTTCTTTTTCAAACTACCTCTCATCAATGTTTATAATAAGTCCTTTGATTCTAATGTTTGAACCAGGCCCCCTTAATATATATAAATATAAATATATATATATATATACTAGGTGGTATCCGACCGCGCTTCGCGGCGGTAAAAACAATCATTTACGACACCAAACAACGACACAAATCCAGATTAGAAGGCTCAGAAATAATGCGTCGTGGTTGCAAAAGATAGATTGCCTCACCAAAACGACATATATTTTCATATCATCATCCCCCTCAAACTGTTAATATCCATCGTTGTTGGCTCAAAATTGATTGTTCTTTGCGGTTGCACACATTAGTTTGCCAAGCCAAAGCAATGAACACATCTATTTTCTTATCATCGCCAAGCTTAGTGCACCCCATGAGGAATTATTACCATTCTAAAAAATCCTCGGATGAATCGATATTCATCGTCACTGACATAAGTGACCCCATCACCATTAGCAATCTAGTATCATCATCATCACCCAACATACATCATAGACCAACCATAAATCACAAAGATGAAAATCGAGTCTCAAGTAAGGAAAACCCCAACATCTTTGACTAAAGATGAACAATAAAAGCATGGATGGGATTCGTAGGTCAGAATACTCAGTGGTCATTTTGAAGAACAAATCTACAGGACCGGTAAAGGGGGTCACTTACAACACAACAACACAAAGAGGAGAGTAACTAAACTTAATCAAACAGTGAACTGGATTAACCACAACTAAAGACACTAAGAACACAAGTAATTAAGAGACAAAACACAAGAGCAAGATACACAGGAAGATTGCAGGACCGTTGAAGGCTTGCAAATTACAACACAACAACACAAAGAGGAGAGTGACTCAAACTTAATCAAACAGTGAACTGGATTAACCACACAAGATGATACTAAGAACACAAGTAATTAATGAGACAGATTCAAAAGAACACAACACAAGGAAATGGGTTTTCAAGATTGCAGTATATTGCTTTCTCAGGTTCTATTACAAGCGTTACAAAGCATATCTTAAGTTACAAGAACACGAGAATACTTATACTACATCCTACAACCCGGCCATACTATGAAAGCCAGGCTGGATACAATTGACTAGACACACAACAGAATCAATTGTAGAGTCAAAAGGCAGATTGCCTTTTGACTTGTGACTATGACATGCCATAGCTCACATCCTAATATATTACAAAAAGGATAAAGTACAT
>BJCM01166304.1:0-10100 GCA_018326385.1 Flaveria bidentis | reverse complement strand
ATACATTTTCAGCCCCCAAAGATGTTCAAAACAGGTAGAAACCGGGGTCTAGAACTCACCTTGACAACTCTTCGGGCAAGACTTCTTCAAACCCGACTGTAAGGGAGTTCGAGCACCTAAACCCAACAAAACACACACACAACCAAACATACAACATACATAAGCACATAACCGAAGCAAGAACTCAACAAAAAACACATAAACCCTCGAATTCCTACCTTGAAATCTGGCCTTTTTCTCGTTCTTCTTCAAAGACCCGAATGTTCTCCTCTTTCTCTCTCTAAAACCGTATGAAAAGATTGTGATGGGAGATTGGGCGGCCATGCCCACCTTTTACACCAACTTTTTGTACTTTTTGGTCCTTTTGACACTTTTAACCCTTCAACTTGGGTTAAATTTGTATTTGCTACCTTTATTATTCCTTTATTGTCTTTTTTAATTATCCGGGTGTTACATGTTTGTAATGCCTTTTGAAACTTATAATTTTAATATTTACATTTAAATATAGCATTATGTGGCTATGAACAATCTTAACCCTCACATCTCGATGATTCTGTCGTCAAGGTTGGGGTGTGACATAGCCTATCTGTTGAAAGGAGTGGTTGACGGCTTCCTTCGGGAAGGACAATTCACCTTCCTTATCATTCAACTGAAGATGATTGTTGATAATGGCCGGAGTGGTGAAGATTGTCCTCCCCTACACTATAGCAGACAATGCCTTCTCCCTGTCCATTATGACCTCTTGACAGGTCTTCCAGAATTCAAATAGTCAGTGAGGTGAAGTAGTTGGATAAAGCTAGAATCAGAAAACCTCTAAGAAACTAGAATCTTTCTCAAGTTTAACAGAACAACCTGAATATGTTGCCTGTGAAGAGGCATGGAGAAATCAAGGTCATTTCTGCGGTTTAGGTTGGCCATTTCAGAAAACTTAAAGGTGAAGAAAGTGAAGAACAAAGGTAGTTTCTCGGTGAATTTAGGTTTTGGAATAGTACAGAGGAAGAAGAGAGTGAAAGAAGAGGGAACCGTTGGGTATATATATGAAATGGATCTTAGATAAAGTTAATGAAAGAGGATAAACTTTGAAATCCAGATGTCGGACCCACCTCTGAAAAAGTAGTTTCCTTTTACCCAAAAAGTAGTTTTCTTGGAAGACGAAAATCTTCCAAATGTAATTTTACTTTGAAAAGCTTCTGAAGCCAAAATGACTTTGGAAGATATTCCAAAGAGTTTAGAAAATTTTGCTTAAGAAGAGATTTAGACTTGGAAGTTAAAGTTTCCGAGAGTTAATTGCTTCCGAAAGAAAATTTTTCTTGAAAACATACAAGTACTTCGGAATTATGTTAAGCTTCGAAAGATATTTTTGAAATTTCTTCCAAGGGTATATTTTCTTAAGTAGTTGTTTGTTTTCAATACTTAAATTTCTTTCGAAGGTGAATACATATCTTTCGAAGAATTAAAAGATCAAAATTTTCAAAAAACTAATGAATGTCTTCTAAAAATATTTTTCTTCTAGAGTAAACAAGGGCTTATGAAAGTGATAAAGATAGACAACTTAGGACACACAGATTTTAGACATAATATGATTAAGTTTTTAAAAAAGCAACTCAAAGTTAATCATCCCAATAGCTGATACAAGATACTTAAATCTATGCTCATCAAAAGCTTTAGTAAACATATCAGCATATTGTTCATTTTTGTTAACTTTTACTAGTTTGATTAATCCCTTTTCAAAGTTATCTCTAATCAAATGATACCTAATATTAATGTGTTTTGTCCTTGAGTGCTACACATGATTCTTTGTGATAGAGATAACACTATTGTTGTCTATGTAGATGGAAGTCTCTTTGAAGTGGAATCCATAATCCAACATCTGATTCTGAATCCAAAGCACTTAAGCACAACAGCTTGCAACAGTAATGTATTTAGCTTTAGCAGTTGATGCAGATACACAGGATTGCTTCTTGCATTGCCATGAGACTATCCCCCTGATGTAGACTTTGCAGTCATGTTGCAGCCACCATAGTCATTATCTGTATATGCATACAAATTGAAGCCAAAATTCTTTGGATACAAAATTCCAAGTGTTGGAGCACCTTTGAGATATCTCATAATCCTTTTGATAGTGACTAGGTGTGACATCTTGGAGTTGGATTGTTATCTTGCACAAATACATGTTGCAAACGTAATATCAAGCCTGCTAGCAATGAGGTACATAAGAGACCCAATCATACACCTATAAAGATGTTTATCCACACACTCCCCCTCAAGATCAGGTCCAAGGGAGAGGCTTCTGGCTATAGGTGTCTTAGTATCCCCACTATCAACTTGCTTCACTTGAATTCCTAGAAAGAAATTGAGTTCCCTCATTGTACTCATTTCATATCTATCCTTCATTATCTTCTCAAAATATTTGCAGAGTTTTGGATTAGTTGACCCGAAGATAATATAGTCTACATATACTTGAACTAGCATTAAGTCATTCCTTGTAACTTTGATAACAAGAAATCCATCTATAGTACCCCTTTTATAGCCACGCTGATAGAGATACTGAGATAAAGTCTCATACCATTTTCTTGGTGCTTGGTGCAGCCCATAAAGAGCTTTATCAAGCCTGCAAACATAATCAGGATGATCAAGATCTGCAAACCCAGGTGGTTGTTTGACATACACCTTTTCATCAATCACCACATAAAGAAAAGCATACAAGACATCAAGTTTATAGACCTTGAAATCCTTAGATGCAGCAAAAGCTAAGAATATTCTAACATCTTCAAGTCGTGCGACTGGATCAAAAACATCTCTGTAGCCATTTCATTCTTCTTGTGTGTATCCTTAGACAACTAGTCTAGCCTTGTTTTTTATGACAAGTCCTCTATCATCTTTTTTATTCCTAAACACTCATTTGGTTCCTATGGTAGTCTTCCCTTGAGGAAGATGACATTGGTTCCAAATCTTTTGTCTTTTGAATTGAAGAAGTTCCTCTAGCATAGATTCAACCCTAACTTCCATCCTTTAAATCCTAATTAGTTTTATTTGGCTCTATCTGGGATAAGAAACAAAAGTGAAGATAAACATTTGCTTCATGGATTTTTCCTCTTGTTTTTACCCCTAAATAACATCTCCAATAATGTTTGTGGTAGGATGAGACTTATGGATCCTTAGTTGAGCGACCAAAACAAATTGTTTAGAGAGATCTAAATTAGAGAAATTTAGATCAGACAATGAAGTTTCACCCACCACATTAGCACACTTATCAAATGCAATTTGATCCAATGAGTGTGTGACGTCATTGATGTTGTCTTCAATGGAGTGGTTGTCAGCATTAAGAAATTCTTGATCACTTTCACCACCACCACAATCTTTTACATTTGATGCATCTTTATCTAAGTGTTGTACTTTTGAGCTAGAATTTGAAGACATCTCAGATTTATTAGCTGAATTTGTCATTGTTGTGTTGATGAAAACTTTATTTACAGAGTTAGTTACAACTAGAGTTGAAATAGTGTAACTTGATGGTCTTATCAGCTCAAATTTTGGATCAGGATCACTTGTAGGAAGTATATCTATAGAAAGTATATCTATAAATCCTGAAACATTCTCACAAGAGTTTTTTAAATAGTTTCTAACTAAACAAGATCAAACAACAAATCAGGACCAGAACCTTTCACACTGGGAGTGTGCTCATTGAAAGTCACATTGGTTGACTCCTCAACTACCCTAGTTCTGAGATTGTATACTCTATAAGCCTTGGCTTGGGAAGAGTATCCAATAAAATGTCCATCATCTAATTTCTCAGCAAATTTGGCAATTTGATCTTTGGTATTCAAGATGGTTCAATGACATCCAAATGACTTGAGAAAACCAATGAAAGGTTTCCTCTTGTGCCAAAGTTCATAAGGAGTCTTGCCATGAGTATAAACCACTAAAACTATGTTCTACACATAGCAGGAAGTGTTGACTGTCTCATCCTTAGTTCTAAGAAAAAACCCAAGTGAATCTTTTAAAGGCATATGTGATCACTAAACAGTAATAGGTCCTTCCTAGACTCATTACACTGGTGGGGCCAAAAAGACCCATATGTAACAAGTGTAAGGGAATAGTGATGGAGTTTCTTTCCTTTGGCTGATACCTTGTGTTGCTTCCCTTTGAAGCATGCAACACAATGGTCATCACTTATTAACTCCTTCTTTAGCATTTCAGTTACCAAATCATTCTTAATTAATTTTTTCACATTTTTAAAGTTTACATGGCATATTCTGTTATGCCAGATGAAAGACTCGTCACTGTTGGCTTTATACAGAAAGCATGAAACTTCTTCTAATGGAGATATTTCTTGCAAGTCCATCTTGTGCATGTTCCCTTTCCTAGGGGTTCTGAGCAGGATATGCTCATGAGGAATGACCACCCCGAGCCTGAGAATAATGCACTCATGCTCTGTAAAGAGCATGTTATGATTTGATCATAAAATTGAGATACACTCAAAAGATTGTATGCAAGCTCCTTTACAAAGTTTACATTCTCAATGCTGAGCTTACCATTTGTGACCATGCCCCTTCATGTAATGTAACCACCATCGTCTCCTCCAAAAGCAACTGGCCTTCCATCAATTTTCTCAAAATTTTAGAGTAGTGACCTATTGGTTGTCATGATCCTGGAACAACCACTATCAATGATCTATACATTCATGTTTGTCTTGAGTTGTTCCTGCACAAAAGAGATGGTTAGTTACATTTAAAAACCCAAGCCTTATTGGTCTTGGGCTTATCAAGAGAAGTTAAAGACAATGCAATAGTAATAGATCCTATTGTCGTGTTTTGAGAATCTTTTGCTGATGCTGATGAAGAACCTTTGGAAGCATAGACTTGACCTTCAACACTTCAGAAGTTTTAATGACTGAACCTTCGGAAGATCTTGTTAACACTGCAGTAAGCTTCTGTACTTCAGAAGTATTCCTTTCTTCGAAGACCAAATTTTCTTCTGAAGGCAATTTTTCACTTGTCTTCTTCTTAACTTGGAGCTTCCGAAAGGAAAAGATTTTCCTTCCGAAGCTTGCATCTTTTCCAAACTCTTAGAAGTCACTTTCTTGGTCATGTGGACAATACCTTTTGGATTGTAAAGACAATCCTTTGCAAGATGAGAAGTACTCTCACACATACTATAGTCCATTTTCTTCTTCCTAAGAGTCTTCTTTTATGAGCAAGGCTGAACTTGATCATTTCCCTTCTCTATCTTCATCTTTGCAGATGTTGTGGCAATTCCTTTAGGGTAAGAACTACCTTTGGAGCTGGATGGTTCAGGTTATGTAGTAGTGGCACACAACTATTCAGCCTTTTTCATGTTATTGGGATGAATTGGACATAAACTAGAACTCTTGGTACTAGAGTTTGAGTTTTTTTCTTTGGTCTTAACCACCTCAAAACCTACAAAGATAAAAACTTGTTTCTGCTCAAAGTTAAAGGTGGTCTTGATCTCTTGAGCTTTCTTTGCCTTCCTCTTGCTTTTCCTGATCAAGTTCTTCCTCCTTCACTTGGTCATCCTAACCTTCTTACTCTCCTCAGAAGGATAGTGACCCTGCTTAGAATGCTCTTCTTCATTCTTCTCAAAGGCATCCTTCATTATCTTATCTCCATCCTCTTTAGTCATGGGGTCTATGAGGGGAAGCTCATCTTCACAAGTTCCACACATAGGAGATCTTATGGAAAAGATTGTGTGTGGAGGAGCTATCTCACTGGATCCCAGTCCTTGCTTATTTTGATAACAAACTTTTGCATGCAAGGTTGAGGATATTATGTTCTATCTTAGCTTTGCTGATCACAAGCTCAGTCTGGTGTTCAGTCAACTTAGTTATGAGATCTTTGATTTGAGTCCTGTAGTTGGTATGTTTATATTTAAGAGTTGAAATGGTTTTCTCTAACTCCTCTATCTATAGTTTATAATCATTTTTAGCTCTTTTGAAATTAGATTTTAAGATATTTAAAGACTCAAGATCATATATCTTCTCTAAGTTGTAGGACATGTATCTATTACGTTTAGCAATACATTCAGGTATATAGAGATGTTCCAATACATTTTCTTCATCATGGTTAGTAATTAGTGCTTGTTTTGGAGACGCATCTTCCACCTGAAAGCTCCAGTCAAAGCCTCCTTCTTCAATATCAACTGCAGCTTGCTGCTTTGGCTTCTCATTTTGGGTGGCTCTCTCAGTGTAGTTTGGCCTAGCTTGTGCTTGGCCACCATTTGTCCTTGATGCCTTGTATTCCCTTGCAAAGTGACCCATTTGGTTATAACTGTAACACTTTATTTTTCTTTTATCCAACCCAAACTTTCCACTAGTTGTATTGCTTGGAAACTTCCTCCCTGTCCTCATGTAGAACTTCTTGGCTCTATAATGAGGAGAGCCATTTGCTAAACTATCTCCATGTATTACAGGTCATCTGGATGGATACAGTCTAGATTTTCAAGGGTGAAGAGAAAGTTGCATGTGCTTTCATCAAAAGACATAAAGGCTTGTGAAGAACTTGTCTCTTGGAATATGCTTCCTTGATTGTAGCTTTCTCTTGGTGTCTTTGGGAAGGTGATGAAAGGACCCTATTGTGAGTTGTCATGATAGCAGATAAGATGGTGTTGTGGTTCTCTACTATCTCTTTCAACCACATGGAACTCAGTTGATTGCTGGAGTTACTAGATAAGCATATTCATCTCCATCTAGTATCCACTAAGAATACCATACAACTCTATCAAAGTGAGAGTCTTAAGGTTCATAGTTCTCTTGATAACAACACAATAATATGTCCATTATCTAGGAAGTGAGGACATGAACTTCCTTACAATGTCCCTGTTCTCAAAGTCACTCCAACATCCATTAGAGTGTCCATAATCTCAACATACTTGTAGTATTGTTGAGTCATGGTTTCACATGTTTTGAAGGTGAAGTTTTCAAACTAGTGCTTCAGAAGATCCTTCTTGTTCTCCTTGGCTTCAGTTGAGCAATCATACACCAGCTTCAGTGCATCCCATAGTTGTTTAGTTGTTTTGCACTTCTTGAAGCCTTTGTATATGGAGTTAGGAAGAGTCGTTTGAAGAGTTGTGATGGCTTTCTGATCAATCTCTATTCTCTTCTTGTCTTCTTCAAAATAGTCAACCATATCCTTTGGAATCATACCCCTAACAATAGGTGAAGAGATTCTTGGTATGTGAGGCCCTAAGATAATAGATTCCCACATCCTAGAGTCTTGTGACTTAATAAACCCTTCCATTCGCAAGCACCAAGTGTCAAAGTCTTCATGAGTGATTAGTGGAGACTTTGTCATGGTTCTAGTTTTCATATCAGCTCTAGTGAGAACTGCCATATGAGATGTTAAGTGTTTTGTGTGTGTGAGGGACCTTAAGACGGTGAGATTTTACAATAAAGAGCCTGGAATGCTCTGATACCAATTATATGACCGTTTGAGGGATGGTCACTTACAACACAACACACAATGAGGGGAGGTGTTCAAGAACACTTAACAGATCAAATAGGAAACTAGTAACACAAAGGTTAGATACTTAGAACACAAGCAAAATATGAGACAAAACAAGAGACATAACAACACAAGTATTGGTTTTCAAGAATGTCGTATATTGCTCTCAAGTTATTTTACAAGTTTTATAAAAGCATAAAAAAAGTTACAAACACCTAAGATACTATATACTACATCCTACACCCAGCCATAGTTAGAAGGATATCTAGAAACATTTGAACCAGACAACAAAATCAAATGTAGAGTCAAAAGAAAAATTGTCTTTTGACTAGTGACTATGACATGCCATAGCTCACATCCTAATATATTACAAAAAAGGATAAAAGTACATAAATTAGAAAATAACAGACTCAAGACTTTAATGTATAGTTACTAAAAGCATGGAACTTTTTACCAAATCATGTAAGTTGGTGACTGAACAAAGTTGCACCGGAAAGTGGTTCAACTTTATGGTAAAGTAGATCAGATAAAGCATGTGTTCAAAAGTCTTCGGAAGAAATATGTCTTCACTTCTTGGCTTTGGAAGACTTTGTCTTTGAAGCTTCAAAAGCCTTCATTTTTGGCTTCGGAAGATATTGATCTTGGCTTCGGAAGATTTTATAGAATAAATCTAGTGCATGGTATAAAACTTTTGAAGTATCTCTACTCTATACTTCAGTGCATGCATGGAGGAAAGACTTTGGATGTTTTAGGTGCATCATCCTTACATAAAACCTTACAAAGTATTCTGTCGCCGCTCGTACCCTTTGGGGTTTTCCGAGATGGTTATCACCATCCCCACCATTGTGCCTCCTGGTGATGGTCGCTGTTGCTGTTACTGTGACTATTCTACATGCGATGGTTGTCATCGTCACGACTACCATTGTCGCCAGTGGCGGAATTACAGGGGGTCCGAAGAGTCCTTTGACCCTCCAACAATTCGAATCTCCTTTTATACAGGTATATACCTCCGTTGGTTTTTTCAGTTCAACCCTTTCAAGTTATTATCAGTGATGATGAATAGTATTATAGACGAGGAGAGAAGAGTGAATTAGGTGAATTGAAATTTTTAGAGTAAACAGTGGTTATTACTGTAGTAGTGATGGGAAGGCGCTACTAAAGAACATGAGTTGAGAGATAATGTCGTTTGTAGTTGTGGATATTGATATAGTATAAATGGGCATTTTAAGTAAAACCTCAATATCTAACATAAATTCCTCAAAGCAAAGCGAAACTCCTACAGGCATGCATCAATTTGATTGTCAACTTTATGTTGTTTAATCATTTATTTATTGTTTATTTGTATATAGTAATATATAAGATATTAGCGTTTTATTTTTATTTATGTTTTGCAGTTAATTATAGATACTTTTATTTATTTTATTTCTGACTGTTTGATAGTTCAATGGCAATGAATCATTATTGTAAACCAAAAATGATGCAGGTTTTCAAGGCTTAGCAACCGTTTATGGCATGCAGCTGTAACTAACCGTTGGTTTTGAGGCTTATCAGGTATTACTACATTATTAGATTACAACAATTAAGAAACAAACAGAATGAATAGTGTGTTATTGGTTTATTAGGTTTTGGGCATAGTTTTTTATGCTTTCACGATTTGGGTTCCCTGTTGAAATGAATAAACGGTAATACGATTTATATGTGGTGTTATGCTGTAGAGTAAGGTTGTATTATGATTTTTTTTACTATCGTGCGTATCTTGCAAAGACCGATAAGTCGATGATGATGAATACATGTTCATTCGAGACAATTTGTGGTTCAAACGCTATGTTTATGTTATAAATTTGTGTTGGTTGTCGTGGCATGACATTCATTTTTGGTGTTCATCTAGTTTTTTTTACTTAAATAGCATAGTAGAACAACATACGAATTTTCTTTTAAACGACGTGTCTGTAAATATGATGATAAATCTAATCCTTGATTCACCCCATCTATTGCACGCGCAACATGCGTAGGGTTGCTCAAACCGCTCGAAAATCGACGCTCGCTTGTCGTTCGCTCGAAATTTGCTCGTTCGAATTTTTGCTTGGTTGTGAACGAGCCAATCAGCTTGAATCAGTTTGTAAATGAGCCAAGCACGAGCAAAGGTCCACTTGGTTCAGTTTGGCTCAAATTGTTGGACCAAAAGAACCAATGAGCCAGATCAGAAAAACCTTTAAGTCCCACAGACATCATAACAACTGAAGAAGTCTACAACAGCTGAAGACAACAGCTGAAGACAGTCTGAAGACAAAGTCTGAAGACAGTTTGAAGACAAAGTCTGAAGACAGTCTGAAGAAAAAGTCTGAAGACAACAGCTGAAGACAAAGTCTGAAGACATCAGCTGAAGACAAAGTCGACATCAGCTGAAGACAGTCTTCAGAAGTTGTCATAACAGCTGAAGAAGTTTCTCTTCAGTAGTTGTGATGGTTTACTTTCAGCAGTTTACTTCTTTCAGCAGTTTACTTCTTTCAGCAGTTTACTTCTTTCAGCAATTTACTTCTTTCAGTACTTTACTTCTTTAGTAGTTTTAGTATTATGTAAAACATCTGAAGTTCTTACACTTCAGTTGTTGTAGTTCAGTAGTTATAGAATTAGCTAGTA
>BJCM01166301.1:0-12029 GCA_018326385.1 Flaveria bidentis | reverse complement strand
TTCTTATCTGAGATATGGTAGTCAGGACATGTCCCTAACTTACCTTTTGTCACCAACTAAAGTTGGTAACATGTACTATCATAAAAAGGTGAACAGTAGAATAAAGTATGGTCAACAACATGGCTCTTTAGGAAGAAGGCCATGCTGTATCAAAAGTCTGCAGCGGAGTGCCAGAGACCATACTTGTGTCCACTGGTTCATAGCAGTGTCTTCCGAAGGTTAAATGGCTTCGAAAGAGTAAGTACTTCTGAAGCCACTTATACTTCGGAAGAGGCTGCTTCTTCCAATGCTTAGAGACGTCTTCTTTTCATCATACTTCGAAAGTAGTCTTCAGTTTATTCTTCTAAGACTTGAACTTCGGAAGCATGCACTTGTATTCGGAAGTAGAGTTCTGTCTTCGGAAGTTGATCTTTCACTTTGTCTTCGGAAGTTGATCTTTCACTTTGTCTTCGGAAGTTGATCTTTCACTTTGTCTTCAGTTTATTCTTCTAAGACGAGTTTTAAACTAGTTAGCGTTAATCAAAACTTTTAAATTAAAGCGTCCGGTCTCATTAGTTGCTTCATATTTTTCTTTTTAGTTTTAATTGAATATTTTATTGATTATATTTGTTTTAATTGGACAATTAGACTGTTAAACACTAAAATATCTTCATAACTTAACGGAGTTAGTGTAATGGATTAAAATGACAACATTTGATAAACTACAGTGACTGAAATGACAAAAAGAAGTTTTTAAATTGAAATGGCAAATTCATAAAATGTCTAGGATAAAAATGACATTTTACTCTTTTTTAAAAGCAAAACTTTTTCAAAGACGAAATTTTGAAAAATTAGTGTTATTGTTTATTACTTAATGGTTAATTATATGTAACTTTAAGTATATTTTATCTCAAAAAATTATTTTTTAATTTTTAATAGTACTAAATAACTATTATTTTTTTTTTCATACAACACGTGTAGTAAAAAAAGGAACCATTCTTATAAAACTTTGAAAAAAAAAATAATTTTAAAATAGGTTTTAGTTTTAAAAAGAATTTTTGTTCAAGAACATTGTTGTATCTTACACATTTTTTTAATGTGTGTTTAATTATAAAAAATCTAGTTTTAAACTTTACAATATATTTTTTCAACTTTGTAAATGTTTAAAAATATAATTAATATCTATACTATTATCATTTATTACAATAGATAGATCGATGAGAAAATAAAAATGAGAAAACATAATATATTGACACGTGTTATTTCAAAATCTTCTTTTAATATAGATAAAAGATAACAAATATGCAGCAACTTGTACCTATTTGTTATAAAAAATAGTTTGTTCTTTTGTCTTTTGTTTTCATATGAAAATGAGAATGAAGATGAATATTACACTAATTTTATTTTTATGTTCTCTTGTTAATATATTCAAATGTCATCTTGAACTACATTCATATTTTCTTTAAAACCATTGGTTTTATCTGCATTTATTTGACATTTAATCACGAGATTTGACACAACATTTGTTACCACAAAAGGGGACAGAAATTTTTGAATTTATGATCCGGAAATAAATCTACCACAAAAGTTGTCGCTAATATCTTAAAACAAAAAACAAAAAACAAATAAGCGGTCACAAATCGGTCATGACGATGGACAAACCATTTGTAACCACAAAGCTGCCGTAAACTAGAAGAGGAAAAAAATATATTATTCACTTGCTACATTAGTCACAAATATTTATTAAAACATCATTTTTTAGGCCAACCATGGTCCATCTTCATGGTTAATCTTGATAAATTATGGTCTAATTAAGCGAATCATCGCGACGTATGGACATAAATGACTACGACTCTTTATAACCCATTATGTTTTATTGTGCTTCGTTACGACCTGTAATAGCATGTATCATAGAATACGACACAATAGTCATCATTATTAATTTTTTATTCAAATAAAGTATAAGATAGTTGGGGATTGGGTCTAACGACAAAACCATTTGGAGTTAAAGTGATTTTTTATGTCAATCGTACAAGCCTAGTCTATGTCAAGTTACTATACATTAGTTGTGGTTTAGAATTAGACCACTCGTAGTCGTTCCTGAAGCATGTTTTACATTAGGATTACCGTAATTTATGGTTGACATTATGTTGGTTTTGTAGGTTAAACTACTAAAACTTTGGTTCTAATGAATATTATTTACTATTAGGTTTATCGTATATGTGGTTTAATTACATTTTTAATTTTCATCTACAGGTTTTTAGATTGGTTTAATTTGTGTAGTTTTTAGGGCAAAAGAAGCATGGTTTTGTGAAGAAAAAGTAGTTGTTGTTTCTGCTATATTAATTAAAATACATCGTAAATGCGTCGCAGATTTGTCGCAAAATATAAATTCTAAATTAAAATATATTGCTTGGTGCCGTCGCAAATGCGTCAAATGATTTCGGGATGTGTCGCTAAGTGCGCATAAGAAATGCGTCGGATGTATAAATATTAAATCATAATTAAAGTTATTATAATAATTATATTACATATTCAAGTAACTAAGGTTGTGGCGCAAATGCTCTGTAAATTACCACACTTGTTTCAGTTGGAAAATTATCGCAAAAGCGTTACAAATGATTATCAACAGGGCTTTTTACTACTTTGATTTTGTGTCGCAAATGAATCAAAAATGCATGTTTCCTATGCATTTGCTATGCATATACGCGTAGCAAACCACCCTCTTTTGGAGAGACTTTTGACGTTGAACCAACTTTTGACGTTGAACCAACTTTTGACGTCATGGTTTAACGGACTCTCAACTTGTAAAATTAATAGAATTAAAGACATTGGAATCGTGATTATTGGCTTCTGAATTGTACCTTTTGAGTCATATAAGAATTGAAAGAATTCTAAACGAGGCCTTCAAAGACTTTTGAACTAGACTTATTCTTCTAATTTATGCGCGCTTATTCTTCTCTAGTGAACTCAGAGCCCCAATTATTGACCATATGTTTTCACCAAAGGCTTACATTTGCCGGACAATTAAAAGCTTTTATAACTGTTATCATGAAAATTATATCGATTTTTGTGACACTCACTAACAGCTTGATTTCTAGTTAACATATGTTAAACGTAATTAAATACGATTAAGTTGTTTAGTTTTAATTGCCATAAAGATGAACATTTAATTTGTTTCAGAAATACAATATACCAAATACGAGTGAGACGAGAGAGTTGGAAATACTGTTGGGAAAATTAGGGATGATTAATAATCAAAACAAATGAAAAAATAAGTGGTTTTGTGATAAATTAGAGATAAACAAGAGAAAAGATGGAGAGTGAAAACTGATTTCATTGATTTAGGTTACAAGACAATGCATACAAAATATATATATAAACAATTCTCAAACCTTAAAGTTCATAAACATGGGCTGAGCCTAAAATAGTCTCCACTTATAACACTTCCATAAACATTCTTCCTAAAATAGTCTCAAACCTTAAAGTTCATAAACATTGGGCTGAGCCTAAAATAGTCTCCATTTATAACACTTCCCTTCGGACATTTTATATTATGCACTATCAACATTATGTATGGATATCGATATAAACCGATCTAACATGATCAGTTAGGCTGCCTCTTTGAAACCTTACTAAGAAAACCTAGTGGGACAAAACTTAGTTAAGGAAAAAGAGTACAACATGTAAAATACTCCCCTCAATTTAGCGTGCATATTTCATATGTGGAATATATTCTTCATTTACAACGGTTTGCCCATCCTTTGATCTAGTCTTCTTTAATTTGTACGAGTCATGTTGCATTGTCTTCATATAGTGAATTTGTATTTTCTTTGGTAGTTAAGAACTTTGTTGTGTCTTTATAATCAAACTCTCTGTGTGTCCAATAAATATATTGAATAAGTATAATCAACTAGTCGAGACATCTGTTCTCCACATGTCTTGAATCCTACAAAAGATACTTAATTTTTCGATATGTTTATGAAGTTGTCTCGTTAAAAACATTGCTAGGAAAACCTAGTGGGACAAAATCATAGCTAAGAAAAAGAGTACAACACACATCGTAGATAATAACAACATACTTCAGGACGATGTTAAATCAGCACTTCAAGGCTTATATAATAAACTGATTCAAGTGGATAAATTACGTTTCCTCGTTAAAAACCTTTCTAAGAAAACCCAAAGGGACAAAAATCTTATTAAGGAAAAAGAGTGCAACATGTTGGATTGGTAGTATATTCCTCTAGCACATGTACTAATAAGTGCAACCCACCTCTCGTTATAATTACTAGATACATGGGTGTATCGATCACAGTTAAGTATGGTACTTCCAGACCAAGTACTTTTTCACCCTCTGCATGAGGACTATAAGGATCCTTGTGTATATATAATGATCAGAGAACCATAAGTATGATTAGCAAATTAACACTAATCATATAAAAGTGCTACCATATATAAGCGTAAATTGATAGACTAATTCATAACACATTTACTCGAACTACAGATCGAGAGAGAACTAATTTGTGCAAAGGAAGTTAGTTACAATTCTGTGTAACTTGTATCTCAAAATTATTATTGAGTTGGTTGTACCATATACGACCAGCTTGTTTGTTTAATACAATATAAATATCAAGCATTTATATCTCGAGATACTATTATTAATGCTTCAGACAATCTTAATCCTTAAAAGGATTTTTACGTAGTCAATTTCAAGTGTCCCATTTAAGTGTGTGTTGATGGCATCTATAGGTTTGATTTAAAGTTTTTATTAGATTGTGAGGCTGATAATCATGATAGCGCTATTATATTCACTCCAGGGAACTACATTTATAATCAACTCCCGGGATTTAAGAAAAAACCCCTTTATTACATTTCGTGCCTTATATCACACAATCTAGTTTCTTTTTATCTTAAAGACACCCATTTATAACCAAATGGTTTGACGTCTATGGGTGTTCGGACTTTCGGTTCGAAAACATTTTACTTGTCAAGCTAATCAAATTTAATTTAGCCTTTCAAATGTCTTGCTATTTCAACAAGTTATCTTTATGTATATACTCTTATAGAGTTTGATATAAGTAATTTTTCTCATCGATTACATTCGTTGCTATAGCATTTCCAAATATTTATTTTATTTCGGTTCCATATCGCACTGTATCATACATAATATATTGAGATCTCAAATTTGTTAGATACCCGAGTTTGTTATGGAGCTTCATTTTCCTCTTCTAGGATTTCACTAATCTCTTCTAAGATTCTATTAGTATCTTTTAGGATATTTATCTCAAATACATTAGTCCTTCTGAGACAATATCACTTATGAGGTTTTGTATATAACCACTTTTGGAGTTAATCCAACTACATTATTCTGCTCTTTTTGTTTTCATGGATGTTTATCACTTGAACCGATGATGCTGGTATATGTGACATTGTCACTTTATATATGTTTGAGAATGCATCTAGTAACTTATTTGTTACTTTTACATATGTATGACACATTATACTTCATATTTATATCAATCTCTTTCGGGATCCAAATATAATATTTATGATGCATTTTATGTTATTTTTGTATTACCATACTTTCAATATTCTTATCTCCCCCTAAGACTGAGAATACTGTCACATTACACTGACAGTTAACATAGCGAGATGCTATAAACACTTCTCTGGTTTATCTTGTAACTAGAAGCTAAAACCAATCCAGTTTATTTGTGATTTCATTTTGGTACACTATGGTGGCGATATATAAAGATCGCACAACCAACTTTTTTCATACGGGACACGCTTGATTCTCTTTTGGAGTAAGTTATGATGGGGAGTTATTATTAGCAGTTGGATTTTATTTGGTTAGTGTAGCGATATATTAAGTGGTTTGCCCTCATGTAAGATA
The DNA here is from genome assembly GCA_018326385.1 of Flaveria bidentis. Classification (NCBI taxonomy): domain Eukaryota; kingdom Viridiplantae; phylum Streptophyta; class Magnoliopsida; order Asterales; family Asteraceae; genus Flaveria; species Flaveria bidentis. Next base: position 6,157 of record BJCM01166301.1, on the reverse strand, counting down.
TGGTAATTCACATTTTGTAAAAGTGTGGCTTTCAATATGTATGTTAATAAACATATGTCATCTCAACTACATACACGTCCTACTATATTTCATAGTGTCTAACAATGGTTCTTAGAACTGCTTACTTAAACAACAACAGTTAAACTATATCAACGAACAACATTTCATATAATTGGGCGTCGGCTACATTCCAGTAGCTAGAGTAAAATGACAACTCACATGTAACTCTATACGAATGTATATCTTAAAACGATAAAGTATTAAAATGTCAATATGGAGATTGATATATCTTTATCCTTTAGAGGTTTCTTAAAAATAATAGGAATTATTCATCAAAATTTGTTTTTTAGAGGACATAAATGATAATTTAATAAGAGAGCACACTACACATGATATATACTTTGATAGCAAAGCTTTTAAAGTGTTTATAGGGAAGCTTGTCATGACTTAAAAAATTCAATATTCACCTTATTATAATGCTATTTGAGTGGCCTATTCAATCAATACATATGATAAAGTACATTTGGCTGGTAACTTCTGGTTACGTACCATGTTTGATTATATATGATTCATTATATGAAATATATATTCTAGTTATTAAAACATTAACTTTTCTTTTCTTTCTTTTTTCTATGTTCATTTTACTCATATTTGCTATATATAACTCGAAGATATTCAATATTGTTTCCGACCACACTTTCACTATGAGGACTATATTATCTCGATATATGAATCCGTGTTTTATTAGTTATGTCATTGTATTCTAAAAAATGTCTTTCATATTTTGTGATGGCTATGCTAAAACGTTTAGATGTACATTATTGTTTTTATCGTTCTATAATTGTAGCTAATAATTTCTTACACTTTGAATGACTTCATCATCAACGATCACTACATGCTTTGTCATCAAATTAATTTGACATCTAGAACCCAAGATGGACAGTTGTGTTTGAAGATGTCGAGGACGACAATCTTGAACTTAAGAAAGTGTTGATATAACGAACGATTCATTTTGATTAAATTTTGTTTTCAAGAGTTAGCAAATGATAGTATGAAACAACTATTTGCGACACAAAAATCTCTTTGAATTGTAAAAGTCTAATAAAATATAAACTTCATATACTTTATTAACAAGTCAACTTAAGGTTTTTTTTTCTTTTCTATAATCATTTGGTGCTAGGCATTGAATCTACTTAAAGGTTTTAAGTTTTAATATTCTCGATCCAAAAGAGATAACTAGCAAAAAGCTGATATAAGTTCGAACCAAGATTTAAAGTCCAATACAAAGTAGACAAAATACATTTCAGAGAATAATATATGACTATGTATATTTGACTATATATAGAGAGAAATATATCAAAATCTAACAAACATCTAGCTTGAACAATTCAATCCTTAGGTTTCACATAGCATCCTTTTCGTAAGAGCCCCACAGTTTCACCTGAACTCATTGTGGTAGTAGTCATAATTTTCTTCGTTCTTCAATGTATAATTAATAAGTGTTCACTTAGATGGTCATTTATTTCTACATAAGATTTTTAAGAAACCATCGTAAACATCTAGGCTTTATTAAACTGCTAAATATTTTAGTTTGTATATATGGTGTCCCTAATTAACCACATGTCAAGCCTTGAACATTCCATCAAATATAAGATTTCATTCACTTTTTTTTCTCAATTTCTATTTGAAATCATCATTTATAAGATAAAGATAACTCAGCAATAAGATTAAAATCGGATTTTTTTTCCTTTTTGGGTTAATTGGATGTTACCAACGATTGTGCGTGAATCCCGGCGTACGACTCGACACCACCATTACCCACCGAAGCATCACCAGGAACAAGAGAGATAGAGTGACAACTCGGAGGTCGTCGGTCCCGAACATGATCGAGGAAATACATAAGTCATGAAGGTTATGGCTGGGATGGCTTAATCGATGAGGGGTATTATTTTGTATACTTGCTAGATATATAGTAGTAGATGAGGCAACTATATCATTATTAGACTCCGGTATCAACTTTATTGTGTAAATTAGAGATATTTAACCTCATCATCTTCATAATAACTAGATGCAATTAATCTTCCTTTTTTCTTTTTTTTTGGTTTTGTATCATGAAAAAAATAAATTATGTTGTAAGCTAGACAGAATGATACTCAAAGCATAAATAAGACTCTTAATATGCCTACAAAATTGTGTGATATCAGGTAAAGTATACATACCTTAAATACGAGACGATTTTTCAACCTTACGGAAGTTCTTTCTTTGACAATACATCATTCATTATTTCATGTTTTGACAATCAAAAGCCACACTATATGTTTTGGACCAAGATGGGATGTATAGGAGGAAGAGAGAAATCAAGATCAAGATTAGAGGCAAGATTATATGACAACAAGATAACGTGTTGTAAATTAGATATAAACAAGAGAAAAGATAGAGAGGGAAAACTGATTGCATTGATTAAGGTTACTATAAACAATACATACAACATATATTTATAAAAATATTTAAATCTTAAAGTTCATAAACATTCTTCTGGACCCTATATAGTCTATATTTATAGCAGTTTTAACGTTTTGACCCTCTTAAAAACGGAAAAAAATATTGGTTCACAATATGGGTTGTAAATATGAATCAAATGGAAATGGAAAAATAATGATATAAAACTAAGATAGAAAAAAGTGGTTTAAAAACCACTTAAAATATAATAAAAAGTCGGTTATAGAATCAGTCACAAATATTCAAGAAAGATAATGCGATAATAAAGTGGCGGGTTTGTTTAAAAAGGTAAAAATAATGATAATAAGTTGACCGAACAAAATATAAAAACATTCTTTGAATTTTTAATAATTCGAAGTATTAAAACATACTTATTATAAAAACATACTTTTTAAATTTTGGCAGGTGATAGTCTTAAACTTCACTTTTATTACCATTGTCAATACTAGTAACAAAATTATTATATATTCACACTTGATTCACATTTATTTTCCGTTCAGTTTCACTTATATGTTATTTTATTTTATTCATAATTATTATTTTGGGTGAAATCAAGTGCAAATCAACCATGAATATTTGATGATGATTATGTCATTGATTGGTAATAATTAAATATAAAAGTTAAAATTGTTACCATCAAAATAATAATATAGATTATTATCGTTTTAAATTATTAAAATTAAATTTGCCTTAAAAATATAGTAAACGGTAAATACGTTGGCCGTAAAGTTTATCAAAACAATAAATGAACAAAAATAAAATAAGGTGCGCTTGCAAAATCAGTCATGCTTTTTCTAAAGATAATAAGATGTAAAAGTGAAAACAAATTCAACACAAAGCTTAGTAATAACAATTAAAATAATTGTATTTTGGTCGAAAACTAGAAAAAAAACAAAAAGATAATTCACTAGCAACATTACACACATATTTTTAACAAGATAAGCTACTTTTAGATGGTTTATCTTTGTAATCTTGCGCGTGGATGGTGCATCTTGGTAAAGCTGGTCAAATAAGGTGATTCATCGTGAAACATGGACGTATAATGTGACATGTTACAAATAATTATAAGTCATTATGATTTATTATGCATCGTCACGACCTATAATGACACGTATGATACTATATTTTCCGACGCATAATATGTTAAACATGGTCATCGTGATTAATGTTATTGAGATACGGTTAAAATAGTCAATCATCATAATCAAATATTAGTTGATCATAAGCTGAATTTAAAAGTTTAACATAGTTGATTTATCAAGGGTTATCAATTCTCGATATTCTCTCAACTAAGTTGATTGATCTAAGTTTTGAGACTTTAAATTGTGTTTATAGGCTTCTTACTAGTCCTATTGAATCATGTATGAATTTAAAGGGTTCTGAACGAGTCCTGAGCTAGACTCATTCTTCAAAATTTAGAGACTTCTAAATTGTGTTAATATGTTCTTTTAAACTAGACTTAGAGCCCTCTCAACTTTTGACCACATACTTTCACTAAGTTCTTATATTTGTTGGACAGTTAAAAGCTTTTATAACTATTCTCATAAACTAAATGTCGGTTTCCTCAATTCTTACTAAACAACTTAATTGCTACTTAGAATAAGTTAGTTGTAATTAAAATTGATTAAGCAGTTTCTTTTGGAATTGCTATAGAAATGAACATGTTGATTTGTTTTAGAAATACACGATACCAGGTACGAGTAAGATGAGAGAGTAGATCGATTGTTGAGAAAATAAGAGAGGAAGTAGTGTTGAAATAGTGTTCCATACCAAGACACCACCATCTCTTATTCATCATTAAACTTCTTATTTTATTGGGCAAATACCATAAAAAATTAATTTTTAGTTTTTTTTATTATAAAAGTCCTTTTATAATTTTCTATTTAGTCTCATAAAAATCTCAACAATTTATGCACATAAAAACCAACATACCTTCTGTTTTTTCACATAAAAAATCATCAACTTGATTAATTTATGGATTATTTAAACTATGAAAACAATTATATTGAGAGACTTTTATGTGAAAAATAAAAAATAAAAATATGTTGGTTTTCTACGTGTAAAAATTATTGATGGACTTTTATGAAATAAAATAAAAAGTATGTTGGGTTTTTACATGCAAAAAATTATAGAGGAACTTTTGTGAAGAAAATAAAACTGAAAGAATGTTGGTTTTGTATATGATTTTTAACCCATTTTATTTAAAAAAACTATTATATTATATACATATAAATAACAAACAACCTTTAAAATATGTTTTAACCATTATATAGTATATTATCTCTTACATAATCTTTTAAAATATGTTTAACCATATAATATTATATAATATTAATTTTAGTATTATAATTAATTGTATATTATATTATCTCTCACATAATCTTTTAAAATATGTTTTAACCATATAATATTATATAATATTAATTTTAGTATTATAATTAATTGTTAGGATATTTTGTTTTCTTATAATTTGTAAATATATTGTTTTATAGAATTTTGGATACATTCTTATGAGGTACTTATTTTTATTTAAAACCGAACCGGCAAATACATACATGCTTATTTTTATCTATTTTTAAATAATATCTTATTTTAAATCAAGATGGGTCAAATATAATATTTTTAAACGTATAATACCGTTATGTCATACTTCAATATGAGTTTCTTTAAATTCGAAACTATCTCAATACTCCCGAAATTTACCTAATATATATTCAACACATGTATAAAAAACAACATTTACTAAAAACGAATCATTTTTATCAAAGTCTAGACACTAAGAATCTATACTAATAATCCTTTACATTTTTAAACACGTGACACTCTCTGAAGCACTCTCAGGTACAATTTCCCGCCCAAGGTTCCTTCACCCGTAATCCCTCACACGCGGGTCATAATGCCCGGTTTCTAATTTTCGGATCTCCTGACCCCTACCTTAGAAACTTCAAACATGAACCCTAGATATTACTTTCATCTCATTCGATTGCCTCTCATAGATAATTGGGTACCAAATATCACTTATCTCTCACTCGATTGCTTGGTGTTGCTCTTGAAATAGATGATAGGAAGAAGACCACGACTCATTGCAAGGGTTTGCGCTTGATTTCATCAATCCAGGTTTGATTTGGGTTTTGAAATCAAATCGTGTTCTTCGATATAAGTTTGATTTCCGGTTCTGTTTACTCAATTTGAGTTTGATTTTATCCCACCAACTCTTCCATTCCCTTACTTTCTTTCGATTCTTTCGTCTTCTTTCTAATCTAATAAATTGTTTTCAAAACCCATGGGTTTCGTACTTTCGATTATCTACCCCTAATTATTTCGTATTGACGTATTGTAAAGTATGATTCGATTTGGTCATGTGTTTGATTGCTTGACTTTTGGGTTTCGATTAAATTGTTAGAAATATGAACAAATATGCTACTTCACTTCTGAGAGAATAAATGTAGCAAATTTCATGACTTTGCATTACTACATCTCTAACGTAGGCAGGCGATCAAACGTACGCATTATGTAACACCTGGTTATTTTTAAAAAAAGACAAGATATGAAGAATAAAAAGAAAGAAAGGCACTTAAGTCTAAGTGGAGGAACTAAAAGTGTCCAAAAGGACAAATCTTTGATAAAGTTGGTGTAAAGGTGGGCATGGCCGCCCACC
>BJCM01166299.1:0-10330 GCA_018326385.1 Flaveria bidentis | reverse complement strand
ATCCTACAGCCGGCTATACTTTGAAAGCCAACTGGATACAATTGACTAGACACAAACAAAATCAATTGTAGAGTCAAAAGGCAGATTGCCTTTTGACTTGTGACTAAGACATGCCATAGCTCACATCCTTATCTATTACAAAAAGGATAAAGTACATGAAGTAGAAAGTTACAGACTCAAGACCTCAATGTACAGTTACCAAAAGCATGGACCTTTTCACCAACTCATGTAAGTTGGTGACCTTACAGAGGTGCAGCGGAAAGGTTTCCAGCTTTATGGAAAAGTACATCAGATAAAGCATGTACTAAAAGTCTTCAGAAGACTTTGTCTCTGAGGCTTCGGAAGACCTCATATTTGGCTTCGGAAGATATTGGTCTTGGCTTCGGAAGATTTTACACTTAGAGTATTTTCTGTTGTATGTGTAAAACTTCCTAAGCATTCTTCTTTAATGCACTTGTGCAGCATGCATGATAGACATTGGATGTTTAGGTTGCATCAGCCTCTTCATTAATCTCTACATCAAAAGATAGAAATAATATTTTCTAACTGAATACAAAAATAGAACATGTTAAAAAATATGTTATGAATTTTAATTTGTATAAAATATAAAAACTGAGTGATCTAATTGGAACACTTTTAAAACTTGAGTTACTTAATTAGAACACTTTTAAAAGTTGGTTACTAGTTACAAAGTTACCCCTTATATTTAACCTCAGTTGTTTCTAAATAAAATTTACGTTGAAATAGATTTCAACTCAAAATGTACTTAAAGATAAGTATGAAAATGTTTATATTTGACACAACTCGTTTTCAAATAAAATTTACGTGAAAAGTCAAATAGATTTAAAGTTAGTTTTTCAAAGTAAAAATGCATTTAAACTTGAGAAGATTAAAATAACATTTTATAAACTTTTTAAAAATTCAATGGGTTACCTCAATAGGTGTCATGATTTTTATGAATGGCCACTCACTTTCTTTTGCTACTTATATTCACTCAATTATCAAAACTACCAAATTCATTTTTGTTTACTTATCTCTCTAGATCTTCAATTGGCAAAACACAAACAAGAAACACTTTTGGGCTAGTACCACAAATCACAAAACTCTACTATTCATTGTGTTTAAAAATTAATATATGTTTAATTTCAAAAAATTTTAGGTGAAAAGTCAAACAAATTTAAAGTTATTTTTTCAAAGTAAAAATGTATTTAAACTTGAGAAGATTAAAGTAACATTTTATAAACTTTTTAAAAATTAAATGGGTTACCTCAATAGGTGTCATGATTTTTATGAATGGCCACTCGTTTTCTTTTACTACTTATATCTACTCAATTATCAAAACTACCAAATTCATTTTTGTATACTTATCTCTCTAAATCTTCAATTGGCAAAACACAAACAAGAAAAAACTTTTGGGCTAGTACTACAAATCACAAAACTCTACTATTCATTATGTTTAGAAATATATATTTAATTAATAATAGAAAACATCTTTTAGTTTAATGGTTTGTAATAATCTCATTCTTTAAAATAACTATTGTTAACTAAGAGGGCAAAATCAAACCCATATGCATAGCACATGAGGGTAGAATATCATCATGAGCTTATCTCATTATCAATATCAAGAACTGTAATGAGCATCAATATCAAGAAACCTTCATTGTAAACATGTTAATCATCTTTAACATCGTAAAACTTGCATCGACCTCATTGACAATAACATCTTTATCTTCATCTTTATAATTTAACTAAACATATCCTTTTTTAAATTTTACCTCTAAAATTGTTTAACATCCCACGTATCATTCTCCAGATCTGTCTTCGTCACACCCCACTCTCAGGTGAGGGTTATACGTGACAGATTGATATCAAACTAATGCAACGAAAATTCAAAACTTATAATTTTATTATCTTTAATTTTCATACATAAATTTCATTACATCAAAACTACTACATAAGATTAATAAAATTATAGATAACTATTTTTAAATCTTACAATCCTCTATCAGCTCTAGCCTCAAAACCAAAATTCTCAAACCGTGCATCACACGACACCTAAAATGCATGGCAAAACATTTTATGAGTCAACATTAAGCTGATGAGTTCATAAACAACAAAAAACCTCTTACAAAACACTTCCACTAGCATCAGTAGATATATACATAAACAAATAACATATTAAACTCAACACCTATCACACACACCTGTATAGGGGCATATATATTTATTGTCGTTAGGTGATTGTCTATTTGTTTCAAGTCTAATCAACGCCTCACATATCAAAGGACCATGCGTTTTTTACACAAATAATGGCTTCATCAATTGATCGTCCTTGGTTCAATTGATAAAAATAATGCTTCAAGCGGGGAAAAATTCCTTGATTCATATTAAAAATCGAAAAAGGTGAACGGACATCGATGGCAGATTGACTTATCACTATGCTAATCATACCTAAATGAATTTAGGTAACTTGATTCATCCTTTGACAAACCATACCATGTTTCATTACAAACATCATGGTGTCACCAGTTAGAACATGGATTAAAATTCATAATTAGGAATCAAGATCACAATTTTGGATGAAAAGGAACACACAAGTGACGAGAGTTTTTGGTTTGAGCGGCTGCTTTATAAGTGATTTGGTCAGGATGACATAGGCCAAGGATGATTGAACAAATCTCCATTGCTTAATACAAGAATCATTATGATCAACGATGCCACAACACATCGTCAACAATGTAATGGAGATGGTGGTTTACGGTGGGCGACCTCATGAGTTATTAAGAGTATAAATTAGTTGTGTTCGGTTAAAGTCGACATTAGTCAACTTTGTAAAACAATTAGTAACATACATAAGAGAGGTGTAAATATGCAATGGGTGCATAAGTAAATAAAAGAACTCTTTCTTTCATTCTAAATTTTTCTAACAAACCCTTGGGAATCCTTATTCTCTTTGATTCTTCAAGGCAATAATGGTGTCTACCCATTGTTAACTAAATCCTGAACACTGAATTAATATCACCTTGCTGGCGAACAAATTCCCAATAATGGTGATAGTGGTCATGGGTTTTAGGGCATACATGGGGGAATGGGTGTGGTGTGTGGTCATGATTATTCAAAAATACTTTATTTTTACTCAGTTATAATTTTATTTACTTACTTATAAAGATGGGTATTTTGCTTTTTTTTTTCACAAAAATTGAACAACAAATTTGGATGCCGTTAGGGGACCGTAATTACTTATGATAAATTTTAAACCATAATAATTGGATAAAAATAATTATAACCATCAAACCATATGAACTAAAACCATAGTTTACCCATAAAAAAATAATTGAAAGTCTAATATTAATAATTGTAAAAAACATAGGGTGATATAACCACTTGGTTTAAGTACGTCTCTTGTAATCTATAACATATAATAAATGAAGGTTTTTTTGTGACACATGTTATTATTCTAGAATATCAAAAGACACACATTATTATTTTAGCAGATCAAAAAAATCATTTTCCCGCATCTCTATGATAATAAATACAAAAATTATGAAAACAATCAATTTGACTTTTCTTTTTTATTAAAATAGGTCAAAACAAATATATATATATATATATATATATATATATATATATATATTTGTGTTTATTTTTCTCTCATATCAAATGATAATTATTTTAAATAAATAAGCTAAACTATTAAACATCTAAGATATAAATTTTATTATTTTAATAATTTATCAATACATACTAAATTATATGATTTTAAACATATTTTATTTTTAAATATAAAGTAATAAATTATAATTTCATTATCTGTTATATTTTTAAATATTTATTATATTTTTATTTCATCGATGACTAATAACATTTAAAATTTAAATTATTTATAAAACTTATGATTTTAATATATTATATTTATTATACCTATGTAATATATGAGTGTAACCTAGTGAAAAAATATTAAAAAACAACATATTGGAATTGAATTTATTGGGCGTGAATTGAAGATTTACTAGTTGAATCAAATTTGAGCTCCCGCCACTTACCAAATACCACCATCTCCCTCTTTTCAAACAATTAAACGCCCTCCAAAATCTCCCATTCTGCTGCTTCATAATTCCTATGAGGTGCGTCAATTTCACCCCTTTTAATTCTTAATTCATCTTTGTAATTCAACTGCTACTTCGTTTTTGTATGATTTCGCAAACCAATCTTAGTTATTGATCAATTATTTTTTAGATTCATACGTCTAGTTGATTTGATCCGATGGCCAATTATACAGTTTGTTATTTCATAAAGACCATTGTTGTTTTAGGGTTTACTTCACTGCCAACTTTTTCCTGATTACAGATTAATTTATTGAGGTCGCGGATGGATTTTAAGTCGGTCAATTCATATGTTTGGGGATGTTTTTTATGAAACCCTATATTTTTTTTCATTGTAATTTCGCTTATTGCTGATGAAAGATCGAGATGTGAACCGTGACAACTGTTGGAAAACTATCGCCAAGTAGAAAATACTAATTTTATGATTAGACTATGCCATCTTGATAATATATACATGTGAAGCAGATGAAATCTCTAGTAATTTAGTGTTTTTTATTAGAATGAGAGAGCGTAATGCAGCAATTTGCAGAAAGTTTCATCTGCTGTTGCATGACTTTGTGTACCCTATACTATCCCCATGTAAAAGGGGTAATTCTTTCTTTCAAAGAATGGGATTTGTTGCTCACCAAAAGAAGATGCGTACCAAGTTATAGTAAGGCGGCACTAGTTCAAATTTCAATTGATCTCACCATGTAACAAGATTAGCATAAATATATTGACGTAAAATAAAAAAGTTTCTAGCTTAGTTTCCTTAACTTCAAAATGGAAATGTGTTGTTAATATCTACGGAATGTCTAATGCTATTATGTTATTCGTCAGTAACTAGTTAATGATATTGTGAGTAGGATGACATTGCACTAGACTACTAAACTTCACATGTTCCAGAAGTTGCTTACAGGATACAAGTATAAGATTGATAAGAAATGCCAATACACTTAAGATAATGATGATGCAAATTAGATAAAATCTTTATGGTTTGCAGGGCCACCAATAGGAATGGAAAACTCTGTTTGGCTATCTTAGCAAGGGGTTAATGCAGGATGCAGGTGATAATATAACCATGTTCGTTATCATGTTTTCACAAGCAAATAATAAACGACCATTTCTAAAAGGTATCATAAAACAAGCGTTATAGTATATGGAACCATGAACATTCAACATGCCCAATTAGACTATGGATCCAATAGGATTTGATAGTTTGGGAAACAAATCGCAATAGTCAAACTGAACTCTCTGGTCAGTAAGTGTATCATCACAAATAGCGGAGTGGTAATAAAGTTGATGACAGTGCTAGAACTTAATCGACAATTAGATGTATGCTAATATGAGTGTAGGCCTATACCCTTTAATTTTTTACAGTTCGGTATCTTGATTTTTGAGCCTTTTTAAGAATGTAGACAGTTAGATTGTGTATGCACACGTGTTATCTACCGCCTTTACCAAGTTCGTTGAGTTGCCTCTTGGCATATTTTAGTGCCACAATCTACTTTTTTTTCAGACCATGCCTCTAGTTTTTCCGTCAATACTATATTAAACTAACTGTAACAACTATTTACATAGAATTATATATGAAAACACAAATACGTACCCACACCCCCCCTATGCACATGTGTGTGCATTTACAATACTGAGGTACTAATGTTGATAATAAAGCCTAGGTCCTGAGATGATGTATTTACGTGTCTAATCCGATTTACAGAAAAACAGAGTTGCCATGAAACAAAACGTGCAGAGGAAAGGAAATATAACTCAGCCATCTGGCAGGAACATTGTAGCAACAAGTAAAGTTAAAAAGGGCACAAGCAAACACAAGGGACCCAGACAAAGAGCAACAGGTTAGGCATCTTATATTCAACTTTTTGATGGCTTACTGTATCCTGTTAGCTTTACTTCTGCATAAGATCAAAGAAAGTTGAGTTTATAGTCAAATTTGTTCTATCAAGTTAATTACTGACATCAGACTTAGCTTCTGATGTAGAGGTGGCATTTTTGACTCTATACTTATGACTAGCTCAAGTACTTTTTTTTGTTTCATCTCAAATGGCCTAATCCAAGGCTTTAAATTGTAGTTGTAGTGATGTTGCCTGTAGCTGTGATTAAAGTGTTATTTATATAAAAAGTTAGAAAAGGGGTAAAAAATGTGTTTGCAGTTTGCTGGTCAACCCACCAGACTTGGTTACCAATATAACCATTCTTGTCACCTCTATCTCCATACCGTGTGATTTGCATCAAAAGCTACACTAGAAATCTTTGATTGGTCTAGTTTCTTTCACTTTACCATGATAGTCTTTCTTGATAATATGGGCATGCATCATTCATTGTATATTTAAACCTTTCACGAATGGTATATGTTTGCATATGCATTATTACTGTTTTTATGTGAATCTAATCTTTCAAAGGAACCTTGCAGTTGTTTTGTCTGTTAATGCTAAAGAAGCAGTCAATCCGCAGCTTTCAGTTACCGAAGGGTGTATAGGTACTAAAAGAGAAGTCGATCCCTTGACAAAGATTAAGCTGCAGCTTTTTCCAATCGATGAAGTTACTCGAATTGGATTAGAGAAGGTGAGTTTTTGAAGCTAAGTAAAGGTGGAAGTTTTAACCCAGGACCAGGTCTATTTGGGTTATGTTTCATCTCTTACGGACCAAACACATAAAAAATAATTGCTTAACAGAAAACGTGTCGAACTGGTTGAGAATCACCCAAAGTACAGTTCTTAATGTATAAAGCCTCCTAAAATGTTTTATTAAAAGAAATAGACTATAATTGCAATTATATGGTTTTTGAAATCATTGTTGACACACTAAATATCTTTATAATTTGGACAAAAAGTGTTGCGGGTTAACCCAATCCGATCTGTTTTGACATATGATGGATCATAATTATTATTATTATCTTTAGTATTATTATTAACTATATTTTTTCTCACCATTTGTATTTATTTTTCTATAGGATGGTCTAAATCCATTTCTAGAACTCACACTCAAAGCTAGGAAAAAGATATCTTCTGTCATTAAACACATCCATACAAAATGGAGTGGGTCCCGCATAGCTATAGGGGAGCCAATGCTTTTGCCTTACGATGCACACCTTAGATACTCACCTATGAGCAGAAGATGGACATCAAGAGATTCCAATATTAGTGCAGGAGAAGTTTATACAGCTGTACAAAGTCCTGCTATATTTCGCTTAAGGTTTGAGCTTAATTCTTTTATATATTTCTATTCTGCCGACATTGCAAATTGGAGGGATTGGGTAACATGTCAAGACTGGCTGGGTAACATGTTAAAAGACCTGGGTTAAACAATTCTGGTTGCGGTTAGTGAATTCTATAATGGGATAATTAAGCAAAATAACAACATGTGTGAGTTTGTGACATTTAATCATTTTATTGTAGATACAGATTAGTTTTCTAAATATAAAGTTTTAGGCTTAATAAAGGACAAAACAGTGCTAGTGGGTCAACCCAACCCAATTCGACCGTATGTATATATTGCCTGGCAAAAGCATACAAACCAATAGGTTTAATGAAAAAGTCTAAATTGGCATTTTCTTTTTAGCCAAAATTGCATAGGATATGTGTGTGTGTGTGTGTACTATAAACTCAATGTTCTGTTTTTTCTAGTTATGGCTGGTTCTCTGATCAAGAGCATCAAAGGGTTTCTGCAACAACTGATGTGCATAATTGTATAGAATCTGAAGACATACGCAAATCAATTGAGACTTCTGAAGATATCAAATATTTAAACGCAACAGCCCAGGCAGCTGGGACTGCACATTTGGTAAATGTATATAACTTTTATCACATTTTCCACTTACACACGAAATTAATTGTTTTTAGAAATATTTGAATAATGTTATCAATGGAGCATAAATGACATTTTAGTTCTCTTTCAGAAAATATCAATGTTTCTTCTAGTTTGCTTATTTATGTGGTAATTAAATAAGATGCACATAAAAGTCATCTGGGGTTATACTTATATTTATTAATAACTAAGAGAAGGAATTTTATTAGATGACCTTGATGTGCTTGTTGAAACAAAAGCCACTGACAAACTCCATCTCCTCTGATTTTGTTTTCAATAGGATGCTGAAGTCAAGATTGGTCATAGCCATGAATTGTCACGGGACGATAACATGGCAAATTTGTCAATGGGGGGACTTTTTTCTGAAGCATCTTTGCAGGGAATTTTTTCAAACAATGATTTGAAGTCTAGTCATCCAATCACTGATATAAGCATAGGAGGCTTGCTTTCTGAGGCATCTTTACAGGGAAAACTCAATTACAACGAGCTGCAAATAGACGGGAAAAATATGGTGGGGCATCATCAGCAAGCACCGGTTCCAATTACATGGGATGATAATTTAACTGCTTTAAGCATTGGTGGACTTCTATCAGAAGCATCTTTGCAGGCCAAGATTAATAGAAGTAATAATAAGTCTGATGAAGGATTTATTTATGATTCACTTGATGCCATTGTCTCTTCACATGTAAAAACCAACTGCTCTTCTATATTGGATGCTGAAGAGACTTGTCATGCATTCGCCTTCAGGAAGTTCGCTTCGTCCTCTAAAAACGTTCGTGTCACTGCAAGATCTACTCAAGATTCGAGTTCAAACCCATTCAGATATCCTAATCTTCCAGAGGTTAGATTAATATTTCTAGTTGGAATTCCCTTTGCAGTTGGAAGTCCCTAATAAATTGTTAATCTTTATCTGCAGCAGCAGCAGCAGGTTGAAAGCCAAGTTGAAAACAGCAGGTTGGAATTTCCTCAACCGTTTGGTGAAGACAGCAGAAGCCTTGGGTTAAGAGGCATCACTTGGGTGGGTATTTTTCTTTATATATTGACTTTTGATTGATAACTGTCTGCAGTTACAGGTCAAAGTGTACCCCCAATTACCATTCTAACACATTGTTTTGAACAGTCCCTCTGCATTTATTTTTGTTATGCCCAAACAAATAATATCAGATAGCTAACCTTGTTTTTCTTTTACTCAACCGTGGAGTACAGAATGAGTCATTAGGTCCCTTTGATCTTGGGAACTCCATGCCGTGGAAGGTTTTTGGTGGTGGTAACGTTTGATGAATCGTGTCAAACGCTTCATGTTCAACATGTAGATTCAGGGAAATCTATGATGTATAAAGTTGATTCATGGGATTTGTTATAGAGGTTTTGTTAATGTTTTAGTGAACTCTTTTTGCAGAAATTCTTTTGAAGCCATGTGTATCAATCAAATACTCGAAAGAATATGAAATCTAACAAATTTATAACCACATGTGACCGTATTAACAATAGTATCAGTAATTTTTATATTGCTGTTTTATTCAACCTTCTTATTTATACTTCCACACTTGATTGTAAATCCGTATCACATTATTAGTCCTGTAGCTCTTGGGTACGCACTCTTGGTTCATAGGTTTCCTTGCTTGGCTGCTGGGTTGATAAGTGATACTAATCAACAATGTAGTTCCTTCCTCATCAATATTTTCAGAACTGGATCGGACATTAAATTGGTCTTTTACCGGTTCACTGGTCCGAACAGTTGGACCAGTCAAACCGGATTTACAACTGGAAAAAAATATATGTAATATTATATATAAATGTACATAAAGTATATAAAATAATACCTGCTAAAAATTAAAAATGTTTTATATATTGCATTCTTTATAAGTAATGCATCACTTGGATCAACAAAAAATGAACATTTTAGTCAAAAAATAATAACTATTAATATAACATCAAAGCATCTTGGTGTTTTTAGCAATATTTTCACCAAATCGATGCATAATCATAGCCTTCTATTCCACGTAGAAATCTTGAGAGTTTAAATTTCCACTATGACTTTTAAAGCGTTGATGCTTGACTTACATGTAACTTCCGGAAATTTAAAGGAAATAAAAAAAGGTGGGGTTTAGTTTTAGAATAAGTCAAAGGACCAAATGTGTTAATAATATAAGTTGCTTCTCTAAAAACCAATATTTTTAAAACCGGACCGGATAGTGAACCGGACGCTTTACCGGTCCGATG
This sequence comes from Flaveria bidentis, assembly GCA_018326385.1. Taxonomy (NCBI): domain Eukaryota; kingdom Viridiplantae; phylum Streptophyta; class Magnoliopsida; order Asterales; family Asteraceae; genus Flaveria; species Flaveria bidentis. The sequence goes on along the minus strand of BJCM01166299.1, from coordinate 200 downwards.
GTCGGACCAGTTTAACTGGTCGGACCGTATATAAGAACCGGATAAAATTATAAGTATTTTATATAAATATATGTAAAAATTACAAAAAAATAAAAAAATATATAAAAAAACCGGTTCAACCGGTCCGACCACCGGTTCGACCGGTTCAACCGGTCCGACCACTGGTTCAACACTAAAACGGTTTTAAACACCGAACCGGA
>BJCM01166295.1:0-22574 GCA_018326385.1 Flaveria bidentis | reverse complement strand
GGGAGTTTGTAGAGATTAATGAAGAGGCTGATGCAACCTAAATATCTTAAGTCTATCTTGCATGCTGCACAAGTGGAGTAAAAAAGAAGCTTAGAAAGTTTCACACATGAAACAAAAACATACTCTAAGTATGAAATCTTCCGAAGCCAAGACCAATATCTTCCGAAGCCAAACATGAAGTCTTCCGAAGCCTCAGAGACAAAGTCTTCCGAAGCTTCAAGTTCATGAAGACAGATTTCTTCCGAAGACTTTTAGTAACATGCTTTATCTGATGTACTGTTCCATAAAGCTGGACACCTTTCCGCTGCATCTCTGCAAGTCACCAAATTACATGAGTTGGTGAAAAGGTCCATGCTTTTGGTAACTGTACATTGAGGTCTTGAGTTTGTAACTTATGTACTTTATCCTTTTTGTAATAGATAAGGATGTGAGCTATGGCATGTCATAGTCACAAGTCAAAAGGCAATCTGCCTTTTGACTCTACAATTGATTTTGTTTGTGTCTAGTCAATTGTATCCAGCTGGCTCTCAAAGTATAGTCGGCTGTAGGATGTAGTATAAGTATCTTATGTTCTTGTATCTTTCTAATATGCTTTGTAACACTTGTAATAGAACATAGAGAAAGCAATATACTGCATTCTTGAAATCATACACTTGTGTTCTTTGTGTTCTGTCTCTTGCATTACTTGTGTTCTTAGTATCTCAATTTGGTTAATCCAGTTTCCTGTTTGATTAAAGTTTAGTTAATCTCCTCTTTGTGTTGTTGTGTTGTAACTTACACCCTTCAACGATCCTGCACTTAGTTATATTTTTATATGTTTTACGCTTTGGTCTTATTTCTTCGTATTAATATATCGTAATTTCAGTGTTGATAATCATTAATGGTGGTGTGATATTGGTATTATTTTGAACGCTTTTATTACTGGGGAGTTTAATTCTAGTTTTAATTAAAAAAACTTCTTGGATTCGAATATAAGAAGGGTTATAGGAGTGAACTAGTATTAAGCCCCGCGTTGCAACAGGGGCATAAAATAATAACAAGTAGCATCGATGGCACGTCACCTCTAGTGATCATCAAAAACAAAAAAATCTAGTATTAAAAAGAAACAAAAAGTAGTAAAAAAGCGAATGAAAAGTAAATGTTGAACTAAACAAGCGATATATAAAACAACAACTAAATCGATTTAGAACCAACATGTTGCAATGGGCCGTTAAACGGGACAAAACTTTAACATGTTGAACCACACACGTACGCTATGATTTTTTTTAATAAATATAGAGTTTGCCTTCCTAAAATAGGTTACTTTCGCCCCTGCCCCATATGATGAGAGCTCCGCCACTAGCATGAAGTCACGTCAAAACAAAATACCTAACAAGCGTTAGCTCTCCTTAAAAAGGAGGTGACCTAACCGCAACTTCCAATACAACTACCATGTTAGTTCAACAAGGTACTAATGTTCAAAGTTTTTATTTTTAAATATTTTTTCAGACCTATTGTCGATACTAAGTAGAATCCAATATTTTATATTTATTTTTTATGATATTATGTACAGATCAGATATGGCATGACGAATTCTTCAGAAAAAATAAGTATTCCACGATAGAATATGATAAGTGATATTTTGAGTAAGTGTCCCGTCATCTTCTTATGTCGGGAGAATGGATTTAATCAATATAATGATTTTACATAACAATCAAGTACGTATCAGTGTGTTGTTAAACGTAACTCCTTTACTAACTTGATGGATGGATCTCACTCCGAAAAAAATACTTTTCTCTCACATAATGGGTACACTTAGTAAAACGATACATTTAACCCCATCTTATTTTATTAGCACGATCCTCAAGGATTTCAAGTCATAAGTCGTATATATGATTATCACTAGGTTAGTATTTCGCGTATTACACGGGTTGAATAAATAAAATAATAAATAGTTATTAATAAAAATTTATGAATTATAAAACCATGTCTAAAGATAAAATATGATTATAACTACATATAAATAATTATTTTAAGTAAATAAAAAATTGATAGGCTATGGATAGATAGATATATAAATAAATAAATAAATAGTTTAGAAACCCATTTATTAAACGGATTATAGTTACTAATAAACACGAAAAGTTACAGTGCGATATTTTAATATAAGATATGAATAAAATTATATATACGTAATTGTTCAAGAGATAAAACAATTATAATATTTTTAACTCTCTTATCTAAATAATTTCATCTTTAAATATTTGTTTTAAGATTTTTTTATAAAAAAAATATTGTTTGTAAAAATCTTATTTATTAAAAACTTATGTTTCTAAGTATTTTGGTTGTTTTAATAAAATTGCTTTTAAGAAAATTTCATATTTTTATAATTATTTTAAAAAATGATCGATTTAAAATATTTTGTTTCAAAAGGTTTAATGTTTTAGAAAATATATGATATTTATTTTCTTAATAAAAGTTATTTTTAAAAACATAGTTTATTTCAAAAAATCTAGATGAAAGAGAGAAATACATCAATTGACCAAAATAATTTTTATGAAGAGAGACAAATTAGTTTGAGTGTTTAATTTATTATAATATTTTTTGGGAGGGAAAATAAAGTGAGAATATTTAGAAAAATGACAAATGTTAAAAAGATTGTTTAAAGAGATGACAAGTGTCAAAAGAAATATTTTTTTACTAGATACTAAGTTTAGTAAAACTGTGTATTACACGGGTTGAAAATAATAATTTTGTTGATAGTAACAAATAAAAAAAAGAGACGGTAATGAAATAAAAGATAATTGAAAATATTGATGTATAATTTAAATATATTTTTTTCAATAGTATTTTTTTTCATTTCTAAAATCATTTCTTTGTTTTTACTAATAGTAGATTCTATAGAAAAAATATATAAAACATTATAACTGGTGTGCCTTTAACTGATACTATACAATCTTAAAGTAAACATTTATTTTAGAACTATGACTTATTTTGTCTTTTAAAAAATAAAGATTTGATAAGAAAATAATTTTAAAACTTAACTATTAGAGTTTAACAGAAGTAAAAGTAAGATATATATGTTTTTTAGTTTAAAATGAAATGTTTTTAATTTATATCCTGTTAATTTTGGAAACAATATATGTATTTAAAAAGTTTAATACAAAAATAGTAGATTTAATTATTTTGGGCGGGAAAAATATTTATTAATTAAATGTCAAGATAACATGTGACATTAGATGTATTTAAAAAGTGATATGTAATAAACCTAGTTTTATTAAAATCATGGGATTAGACTATAGATATAAATAGAGTTATAAAAAGTCAAAATAATAAAACATATTTAAGGTGAAGAAGATTTTGATATTATGCTTAAAGATTTTCTCTTATTTTGGATATTTTTCTCACGTAGGATATTTATTGTGGTGCACTTTACAAAGATATTTATCGGCAATTAATTGGCTTAACCACGACACTGTTTCAATTGAATACAAATACATAAAGTCAAGTTATGTTAAGCGCTAAATCTAATTTTTTATTTAAATTAACTATAAAGGTAACTAAGAAAGACGCATGTCATTAATACATTACTTTTCACCAAATTTTTCCATCTATCTATTTTAATAAATAAATACTTTAATTATTAATAATATTATTTAATATATATTTAGATTAAAAAATAAATATTTTTATTAATATACAATTTTTAATAATTTTTTTAAAACGTCAAACCTTTTTAAAAATACAAAAAAAAATTAAAATTAGTGTTTTAATAAAACTAAATTTTAAATATCAAAATTAATATAAAGAGTTATAATAAGAATTTTTAAAAATGACATTTTAATTAGGGTTTGTTTCGAAACAAAATATTAAAAAAAATATTTTGGGAAAAAAAGTTTAATAAGTTGATATTGTTGTTTTATTACTTATAGTTTTTAGTCATGCGTAATTCAAACATATCTTATCTTATATCTTATTTTGAATATATATTTAATAATTAATAAAATTTTATTATATTTAATATTCTATATATTCAACACGTGTAATATACGAGTTTATTAAAGCTATCTTTTATATATATATGTTCGAAGAAAATACATATAAATATACCTAGTGTGAAAAGATCATTCTATCATAAGTTTGTGAATGTGGTCTTCTCATAATTAATTTTACTTTTGAAAAATAGTTACATGATTTTACATATTTCCTAAATAAATAAATATGTCTATCTATATTAAATAAACTAGCCTAACATCTCGTGCATTACACAATTTAAAAAAATAAAATGATTAATATTAACAATTAAAAATTAAGATTTAATTACTAATAATCTTCTAGTATATAATAATAATATATAAGAATGAAATATATGAATGATATGTGGCGATAACTTTTTAAGAGCATGTCATATGGCAACATGTAGGTTAAAACCAATAAATTGTTAAAACTTAAAATTAATAAAATGTTATTGCAAATTTAGTTGCAGATGTAAAGAAACATGTTAACTTAAATTATGTTGTGATTGTATGTATAAATTTAAATTATGGAAAACTAATTTCTTAACATTATGTTTAAAATTAAGATTATGTTTACCATAATTTTAGTTAAGATCACTATACATATATTACAAAATGACTTTTTATTTTCTCGAAATAAATTATAAGGAATACAAATAATGGTTTCAGTTTTAACATTTATTTGAATTTAAAAATATAAATGATATTAATTCAAATTTTAGAAACTTTTTATTTTAGGAAATTAAATTAAGAGAAATTTTTGGAGTTTAAAAGAGTGTTTAATACGATGACAAGTGATAATATTTATTTAAAAATTTGACATGTGTTACAGAGTGTTTAATATGATGACAAATGATAAAACCTTTTTATTTTATTATAGGTAAAGATAAAACTTAAGTGTTATATGACCTCTTTATTGGGTGTTCATTTAGGATTTGTCCACTTGTCTTCACCATAATAAATTTCATGAACCATTTCTCTTGTATTTTTTTAAGTAAAAGTATATTCTAGTTTTAAATAAAGTTCACGAACCCTTGGGGTTGATAAGGAAATGAAGAATAGCCTCTGAAGAAGGCTCGTCAGTTAAACACAGTTGTTCGATTATACAAATTGTGCTTGACTAATATTAGTGTGTTTTAATATTAATTTACTGTAATATGTTTTTATAGAATTTTATTGTATTTTTATGAGTAACTGTTTTTAAATTAGTACAAGTTTTTCTATTTCTAAATTTTATATTTTTTCAGATAATTATTAATACACCTTTGAGAATACAAATTTTAATTAGTTAAATAATTTTAAACCAACTATAATTTGTAACATTAGAAGTTGATAAAAAATTTCAATTTGTATATATGTTACGTGTATTAATATTAAAATAAAATGATTATATCAAAAAGTTCTATATATAATAAATTTCAAAGTAAAAGTTAATTACAAAAAAACATCGTTTAGTTAGGTTTAGAATTTTAAAAAATAGTAATTTAAGGTAGAAAGAATAAAATACCCTTGTCTTAACGGAGAAAAACTTAACGTCCGTTAGTATAAAGGACGAAACCTGTTATATAAAATATACATAAAAGATGAATAGAGTAATTTTAAAATATAAAAGAAGAAACATATACGATACCAAGTTGGGGACCTCTTAATTAGATTGGTTAAAAGGTCCTTGTGATTATGAACTTTCAGTTGGACACGTTAATACCACTGATTTAAAAGTCTTTTGGCTGGTAATATACTCCTAAGTTAAATGATACGTCCGTGCATGTTTTCTATAATTTTTTTAATATTTAATTACTATTTTATAAATTTAAAAATGTCGCATAATATTAATAATATCAATCATAAATAATGCATCACTACATATCATCAACAACGGGGTCGTCGTTGGTACCGGCAGTAAGCAGCAATAGAGCACAAGACATTATAAGCAAATGCTATCAGCAACAACCATGCAACAACTTGTATGATCAACCTTACTAACATTCGAATCTATCTATCTATCTATACTAAATAAAAAAAACATTTTATATATCACTTATTATAATTCTAGAGCCCTTAAGTTTTATTTTCTCGCTTATCTCTCCTAATAAATATTATTAACTACATATGATATTAATTAATTTCTTTTCATATTAAAAATATATAAATCTAATTAAAAAAAATCTTTCTACAAATGTAATTTGTAAAGAAATAATTTTTATAAAAAAATTCATAAAATATATCAAACTCTTAAAAGACACAATATATATTAAAACCTATGGCTTTTAAAAAGTAAAATTCTTATAAAACAAAATTAATTAAATTTTAAAGTTATAATAAACAAATTATTAAAAATAATACTTTTTTAAAATCAATTTGTTTGAAACAATTTGTTTAAAAATCAATTTTTTGAGAAAAACAAAAAATAAATAAATAAAAGTTTAAAAAATGATATCATCATTTTACCACTCGTACGTAATACCAATAATATCTTATATTAAAAGATCAATTTATAATTCATTAATATTTATTGATAATTGTTTAATATTTTATTTATTCAACCCGTGTAATACATAATATATCAACCTAGTCATCGCTAAAGGAGTTAGTACTGACGGGAGTCATTGTTGATGTAATCAAATAACCACCGCCGTTTAAAATAACAATTGTCAACTAGTATAGTTACCAATTGGGATTCTTGCCCAATAAGTTAACTCAATTTCTTTGTTGAGAAATAAAGAAGGTCCAAACCATCACCCCGTGAACACCAACAACAACTTTTTAAGTTCATACGAACTTACCATTCACAATGAGAGAAATCAGAAAGTAAACAACAGCGATGAATGCAAAGTTGACTAACGTTAGCCTAGTTGGAATGAGTTGCATTTAGTTGAGTTTGCTGATAGCAGTTGCCCTTTGTTACACTACAGAAAGTTGGATTCAGAACCTTGTTAACCAAGTGCTATAACTCGATAATAACAATGTATCATAATGTCTGGTTAACCACTCAATATACAATCCATATCCATAAAACAACTGCAAAACAAAAGGGATCAAAATTGGCCATTGACATGAATAAGTAGACAAAACTAACTCTCTAACTCCATGCACTTTCATCTTGCTCAGGTTGTTTAGTTTACCATACCAGTTCGTTTCTCCAACAACGATTCAAGAAAGGAAGAACAAAGTTTGATGAGAGGAGGTAGACTATGTGACGGCCCGCTAAAAATGGTCTCCCACGGTCTTTCTGAAGGCATTACAGCCTCTGCATGTGCTTCAATTGCTTCTGGTTTGAACTCGGGTAGCTTCCCGTAGATAGATGCATACCCACTTTGCCCTATAAAAAAGATGATGCAGTTAAATGATTTCATATAGTATTATTTTTACCTTAAGTAACAAATTAAAAGTTTTTTGTTGACCAAGTCAAACCTGTCCCTTCCAGGCTGGACACACGGTCTCTGTGCCTAACTTTCCGCTCTTGCATCTCTACACCATGTGGGTTAAAAACAGCATATTCATGATCGCCGTTTACATATGCAAGCAAAACTGAGCCCTCCTTTTCATCCATGTTATCGTCTAGGGTTCTACTTTGAATAAATGCGATCCCCCCTCCATTTGCCTGTAGTATACCACACACAGAAATTTAAAACTGTATCAAAATCCAACACCATTTGTTTATTCTAATATTAAGCTAATAAGCTTACCTTTGTCACAAACCATGAAGCAACTGGAACAGGATCTCCAGCAGTGAAAAGTAATATAGCCCCATTAGTATTGTGTAATGTGGTCACATCAGCTTTAGATGACTCGGGAAGAACAACAAGAACAGCGAAATGAGAATCTTTTTCAGAACATGCAATAGCTGCATATAATTCACACAATTAAGCGGATAGTACAAAGTTTGTGTTATTTGAATTGAAATAAAAAAAACGCCTTAAGTTGAGCTAATAAAGAAGACCTTCTGTGTGAAGCTTGTAAGACCAGGATACTGATAGCTTTGACATGCTCCAAACAGAAAGCTGTCTGTTTGCACCTTGTGATGCCGATACGAGAAAACTGGAATCTCCAATAAATGAAAGATTCCTGATCGTCTGCAAAAAAAAATTGTAAATAAGACAGATAAATAGATAGAATGAGAGTATCGCAGTTCTAACGCCAAAAGCTGCAGGACCCACCTCATGAGTAGACCCGATTACAGCTATAAGAACATTCTTCTCTGGGTCCCACAGTGTGATGACATTTTCTGCAGCAATCGCCAATACAGAACCATCACTGGAAAACGCAGCAGCAGTCATAGGTTTCTTCCTGTATGAACCAACAGCATGACATGCCCATCTCGTTCTTTGAATCAATTTATCATTCTTTTGAATTTCATGATTGCTAACCCAGACCTGCAACATCATAACGAATTATACAAATCCATCTTCAAATTTAAAAAAAATATAAAAGTAAAACAAGTTCTGTTACCTTGAAGTCACCACCATAAGAAGCACTGGCAGCCATTCCACGAGTAGGATGGAAAGCAACCGCAGAAATACCAGCATCCCTGTATAACATTGTAACTTGTAAGTTTATATGATGTTACAGGTTGCTTCTAGCAAAACAATTTAACTATAATCATATAAAGAAAACCTGTGTGGCTCATATATAACGGTGGACAAGCTAAATTTGTTATTCTGGGAACCACGATCCCAAAACTTAAGCGTAACAAAGCCTCCTATTCCTTCTTCAGCCATACGGGTTTCAACAGTACACATCACAGAGCCATCAAATGAAAGTGCAACTAGATTCAAAATCATCTACAATCATGAAACAAGCATATTTAGATACTATGTGTTGATGATGAATGATGTTTTCAGTTAAATTATTTATACAAAAAGGTTCTAAACTTATATTCTTTATTTAAACAGGTCCTTGAAAAGCAGCAAAACAGAAAAGCCAAAGTTATGTCTAGATCATGTAACATATAACTAACTCTTAGGCGATGTGTTTTCTATACAGATACTTTTCTGATCAAAGGAACACGAAAATTACCGTGACATCATCACCTGGTTGATGATTTCTTTCAGAGATCTGAACCTGCAAAATGGAAGTTGAAAAACTTAACTATCCAGAAACAAAACACAAAAAAAATTTAGAAAATGAAGGCTGTACAATGACTATGGTTGTAATCCGAATTTTCACATGTGTTTTTGCTTTAATAACTACTTTTAGATACTGTTTTCATTGGCACACAATAGAAACAAATGATTAAAAAAACAGGAATAAACTCTAGCATATGACTTGTGTACCTCTGATATTTCGCGATCATCAAACAAGCTGTAGAATTGAATACAATAATTCTCTGTACGAACAGCAACCAGTCCAGCGATATGGTCAAACACAAAGTCATTACATGACCCTCTAAACGTCTCTGGGACACGAGAAGGAAGCTGAAAATACATGAACAGAAATGAACTTCTATACCATTTAGATCTCAAATATCAAACAGACATATATCCGATTGCTGTAACCTTAATTCCAGAAATCGACTTCGAAATCTCCATTTGTGGCATATTCAAAATATGAATTCGATTATCTGCACAAGATATCTGAAAAAATATCAGTAAGAAAAAGTTCAAACTTTAACCATAAGAGGAAAAGAAAACTAGCAACATTATTCTTACTGATGACAAAGAATGATCAGGAGAACTCATAAAATTAAGAAGTGGGGTGCCTATTCTAGGTAAAAATTTCTTTTTTCCAGTATCTAGCTGCCATACAACAAGAACTCCTTCTTTTCCACCTGTAATTTGAAGGGTCGCATTATAATAAGTATAACCATAACAATATTTAAAAAGAAAAACATGAAGTTCAAATTTTTTTTCCTTTACCCGAATACAAATAAGCTCCATCTGAAGAGAAAGACAAGACTTTGACTTCTGAAGAATGCCAATGCCAGGTAGTGCAAGAATCAGCATCACCATTATCCCTAACACCAGGTTTTTCTTCTTCATCCTTCAATTGTGTTTCATTTTCCAAATTATTACCAGCAAATGTCTTATCACCAAAACCTCTCCAAATTAAAATTCTCCCAGTCACGTCACCAGCTGCCATAATCCTGTCTGTTGGATGAAAAGCAATACAGCTCAGGTTCTTGGTGTGCGATAATTTTATTTTCCGATAACTGATGTTCTTGAGGTCTTTTGTAGGTGCTTCCCATACCCGAATCTTGCGCTTTTCATGAATTCCAAGATATTTTCCACTTGATGAAATGGTTATATTCTCTGGTTTTTTACTCTGTAATAGTTAACAACATGAAAAAAATTAATTAGGAACTAATTATTTAAACAGGAAATGTGAAATGTTATGAAAAATAGCATGAAACTTATAGTGAGGGTCCCACCTCGGACAATGTCACTCCAGGAACCAAGCGAGACTTGGATAAATTACACTTTAGGATTTTTCCTCTTAAGTCATTTCTTGGTTCGTTTTGGGTATCTTCAACAGAGATATAACCATAAAGATCAGATTGTTTTTCATCCGACTGATGTGCGAGTAAAGATGGAATTACCTGAAAATCAAAGTCTACTATGTTACATTCCTCATTACACGACTAACAATTATAAGCTATAGCATATAGCTGCTAAAAGAATAATGAAATACTATCAATCAATATCTTTAGTGTTCTAGTTTTTAATTTTAACTCTATTATACTCAGTAGGGCAGAAATTTCAGTTCACGCACTCTATGTCTTGATTCATCACAGATGTTAGCTTCAAGATGAAAACTTTATTAGAAAACAACTACACCATATTACTTAGCCAATTTCATAAGCAATAAACACAAACAAAGCAAGAAAATTACCATTGAATAGACTGGATACCGCACATTTATAGTCTTAATCAGCTCAGGGACCGAGAAATCCCAATATTTGATAGTACCATCAAGTGAAGTGGTCCAGCAATAGCATAAAATCATGCTTGCAGGCGTGTGTGCGGGTACAACCATTACAGATGTCACTAATGCTGTATGCCCTTCCAATTCCGCCACCTGTGATAAATATAATGAAAAAACGCCGATATTGTGGTATGTTTACTAACAAGAAAAACAAACATTACAGAGCAAAAACATTAAAAAAAAACTGTAAATGAAGTAACCTGCAAACCGGTGGCGGTGCTGAAAACAGAAACAGTGTTTCCTGTGCAAACCAAAAGCTTCTTTGCATCATTTGAGAACGCAGGAGGCGAAGACACAAAGCTCTTTCCTCCCCTTATCATCTCTCTAACTAAATCCTTCAGGAGTCTAAATAAACGGTACAGAGTTTTTACACCTGCAGTGGTAGAAGAATCTGTAGCCATTAAGGTTCATAATATTCAACGCATATAATAGCACTATACGTTGCCTCAAATCAACATCTAATCACTACTACACACAATTACAAACTGCTTAATTCTCTTCTTATTGAAGCAGCCAATGATGTTTATGATCCAATAAAGCTACAGAGTATTGAGGAAGCGGCTCTCATGAGCAAATTTGCAGCATTTGTGATCCCTAGGGCTGTGATTTCTCATATATATTTCCACCGTGGAAATAAACCACAGTCATAAACACTGTTCTAAAACCTAGTGGAAGATTACATGAAAATTCTACAAAAACTTGCTTCGAATTGCCAGAAACAAAAGTAAGTAATAAGTAAAATGAAAGCTAACCTAGCGGCGGCGGTGGTGGTGGTGGGTGACCGGCGTGTGGCGGTGGTGTAACGGTTGTGTAATTTATGGAGGAAGAAGGAGAAGGGGGCAGAAGACAAGGGTTTGGGAGTTTTTGTCCGGTGGTATCATCCCGCGTCAAATACATTACGAACCTAACAGTCCTGGACTCAGGCCCAATTAGCCCATCACACCATGGGCTGGCTGTTCGTTAATCATTAACGCTCTGTTCCGAGTTAACTTAAAGAAGAAAAAAATCTTAAAAGAAAGGAAAGGAAAAAAAATATAAATTTATTTTATTTTAGAGTTTGAAGAAACTAAAAAAAATTAAGAAAATGATTTCTATGTGTTCCTAACTTAAGAGGAAAGAAACATAAATGTATAATTTTACTATTATAATCTCTTAGTTAAATAGGTTGAAAGAGAAAAATGGTAAAAAAATTATAATAATTAAAAAACTTACTTTCACTACATTTCACTTTCTTTTGAGAGGAAAATTAAAAAGTAAGACTATTAAAATATTTTCTTCTAATTTATATTACTTTCTTTCGCTTTCCGCTATTGAAAAACTTTATAACATAACATTTTTCATTAACTTTTAAAATTAAAAAAAAAAACTCAGGAGTATAGATATTTTCTATAGAGACAATTCGAAGGTTCAAATTCAACTAATATGTATTGAACAAAACAAACGTACGAGGTTGTGAGTTAAAACCTCGCTAAACAAAGGTACCAAGCTATGAGTTAAAACCAGCAATATGTTGTGTGGGTTTGTCCTTTTGTATTGTTTTTGTTTAACCTTACTTGGTTGCATGGTTGCTATCCTCTTTTAATATTTACTCTAAAAAAGAATGACGTTAAACTTATTTAATATATTCGTTTGTGTAGATGATTTGATTTTAAAGCTATTGCACAAGTCTATGATGCTTCGAGACACCATTCTCTGCAAAAAGTAAAAGATTGTAAAAAGTTAGTTGTTCAACAATCTGTTTTTGTTGGATGGTTGATCACATGTATATATTAAATTTCATCTGTCTACTTTTGAATATTTGTAAAAAGAATATAAGTTAACACGTAACCTCACTTTTCTTGATTTAAATTTGAACAAAATAGTCTTTCTTTAGGATGTTTATTTGTTATGTATGTTTTGAAAGAAACTAATAGTTTCTTGGGTTTTTTTTAAGAGGATTAACTATTCAAATATTATCGGTGATTATGTGTTTAGTATAAGATCGAGGGGGTTAGTATTGCATGTTAATCTTATCCTAATACGTGTATGTTAATCATATTAGTATTGAAAAGTATTATAAGTTCTTTTCTTACAATCTGATATAGTGATATATTTTGAAATTAATTCTAAGTGTTATTCTTTTGAACAGAAAGGTTAATCTAGTGGTTGTCATTAATCATCAAAAATATATATAGTTGTAATAATATGGCAATAATTTTGGTACCGACATTGGTTGTAATAGCCACACAAGCAATTGACTTTTTTGATAATTTAGACTCAACTCACAAGTCACAAGTAATAGACTTTTTGGATAAAACAAAAACAATACTTTATAAAACCTCGTGTTTCCACATCTTTAATACAGATTCAGTGTGAATTCAACTTCCAATATACCATAATTCATATGAATTTTGTAAAAATAACATAAAAACGATGAACAAATAGAAAATATAATGCAATAGACACAATCCCCATGATATAACCCTTAAATCAGTTGGTTGATCTAGACATCCTTCATGAGTTCTTCAAAGGTTTTCATTGCAGAAACAGGTAACCCAAGCAACACATTCACGCTTTTCCTTTGATCCCCATGAGATAAGAACAAGATTACCTCTTTCTCCGGTAATGCAACCGGACCCGACATAATCGGCTCGCCCCAACCGAAGTCGTTAGCGTGAAACGATAGTTTGGACCATGTTGTGATCAACAGTGTAGACGCGAGTGATGGTCTAGCTCGTGTTACCTCGAAGTAATCTATCGCGGATCTCATGTAACTGTCAGTGATCATTTTCACCGCATCGTGAACTAATTTCACGGTGAACGAGAGCGGATTGTTGATCTGCTCTCCGGCTGTGCATATAGCGTTGGTTAGCACAATGCCGTTGCCGCAGTATGCTTCGGGCAATGGCGTTTCGAATCTATTTCGTCCGTCTACCGCGAAGAGAAGTTTTGTTTTTTGATCAGGTTTCATTTTAAGCGCTTCGGTTCTGGCTTTCCAGACAAAAGCCGATAGCGCTTCAAAAGTCGTGCAACTGGTAATTTCACCACTTGCAACGGCTTTAGTTTTGAGGTTTTCGAGATCTTCTGACGAGAAACAGAATGACCGGTACGCTAATTCTTCTTTGTAAAGATCGGCGGTGTTTGATATGTCTTCGATCTCCGCAAATTCATCGTGAGGGAATTCGACAAGCGGAGGGTTTCTAGCCTTGAGAATTGTCCGATCGAGGAACGGAGGCTCTTTTAGCGGTAAGCCTCTCGCGATTCGACTCCATGAGTTGATGAATTCCATGGCCGCGATTCCATCGAAGAGATTGTGGTTCATGCCAAGTCCAAGCACAAACCCTCCACATTTAAATTTTGTCACCTACCAAATGTTTGAAAATATTAAAGTAACAGACTAACCTACCACATTTAAATGTTTGGAAATATTAACGCGCGTTCAATACATAATCAATTTTAAGTAAAGTAACAGACTAACCTGTTCAATACATAATCAATTTTAAGTAAAGTAACAGACTAACCTGTACAACAAGAGGAGGAATCTCAAGAATATTTTTCGTTCCGGGAATGTCATAAACCATCTTCCCAAGAGTGACAGGATCAGGCTTTGTATGATCACCAATATCCTTGATACTACAATTAGCCTCGGCCTCGACAAAAACAGCGCCTTCATTGGTACAATCGACGATCAGCTTCCCCTCCGGGCTAATTGTTAACCTTCCAGCGGCCGGGTAATAATGCACAAGAACCTTAGACAAAGCATCTTTAATCACCTCTGCGGCCGTTTCATTTCCTTTCTCGTCCGACTTAAAGCAATATATAGTGCGTACTATTACCGCGATGTTTTGGTCCAAATTAGACAGGAAATAGAGGCCCTTTGCGGTTTTCTCATAAGGTGGTACGAGCGTTGGCTCTTCTGTTCGCGTGACAATGAGTTCGACCTCTTGGTTGTTGTTGTTGATCAGAGTACTTCCCATTATAGCAAACTTGATGAATTTGAAAAACCTAATGTAATATTAAAGCATCAAAAGATTTTAGAGAACAAAAGATGTTATTGAATGTATAGAAAAGTGAAGATAAGTGTGAGTTTGAGCATGCAAATGATCAATACTACTACTAAAACATGTTAATTTCATGAGTGTGTACCTCAAATATTAGTGCCTTCGCTTTGAGAGTTTGGAGATGAAAACCAAAAGTGGGATGTTTATTGGGAATAAATCATGAATATTATATAGTTGAAAGAGGAGGTGGGAAGATGAACAACATAAGGTTTTGGTTAACAATAAAATTGAAAATGAATTGTGATCAAAACTTCAATGTTTTCTTCTAATTATTAGCTTACCCAAAATAACATAATTGGTTAAGGTGGAGAAGACTTAAATAATGCAACATTATTTATTTAATATATTTATGTCAATTTCGAAATCAGAAAATAATACAAAAGATCGTTCTTAGTTCAATAATCAATAATTTTGTATATTAAATCGACGTAGATATTGTATTATATTGTCTTGCTCATAAATATATTAGGTTTTAGTTGTTTCAAAAAAAATTATAATAATTTTTATCTACACGTAACCGACAAAATGCTCAAATCCTGAATTTCTATTCTCAAATTTCAATGTGTGTATAAGTGGTTTAATTCAAGGGATTAAAAAAGAAAGTGTTATCCTAGTGGTATGGGTGATGGCTGCAACCTTACATTCACTTGGGTTCAAATCTTAGTTGGTGGTTTATAAACTTGTAACCTCTTTTGTTATTTTATACGGGTTTTTTAGTTTTGTTCTTTATTTCTTATTTCTTATTTTCTATGTTTTATAGTTTGTTATACAATTCGTTTAGTATCCGAGTATATTTTATTATCCTTTTACTTTCTCGACATGCATTTTAACACATTCATTATGATCAACATTCAATATAATACAACCACGAATTACGACTATAATTGTGAGAAAAAAGAGTGTCAGCCCATGCACATAACGCGTATAGTTAATCTAGTTAAGTGAAGTAATGTATATGCGCGGTTAAAAATAGTTAACGAGATATAATGATAAAAAGAAAATTTTGAAATATTTTAATTGCATGATATTAGAGAGGGTGGGTAGTCTACTACGAAGATGCGGTCCGCGTATGGTTGGTGGGGGGTTGGCGTCCTATTTGGTTGCTTGATAAACTTTCTTACCCAATTTTTCAATATTTAAATATTGTACTTCACTATCCTTTTATTTTTATTTGGAAAAATTAGTAATATGTATTAAATCATAGAATTAATATGTTTGGTACATTGCAAGCAGCAACTTGTTGGAAGATGCACATAACTCATAAGCCATGGTTATGAATCTAGCGAACAAATAACGTTTAATCGGCTCGTTTAAAAGTGAAAACAATTGTCCGAAGAATGATTGAATCAAATCAAACCGAATAGCTCGTCCAAAAATATGGTTTGTACTGTGATCGAATCAAATCATATCAGAGAAACATAACCTCAATATATGAAATGTTTTTGTTTAATGAAGTTTAGTGATTCTTTTGTTTTTCTAATTTTGTTTAATTATTCAATGCACTAATTATTTTCTACAAGAAATACGTGAGCAGATAGATGATCGAGATGGAAGCAAGCATTAATGATGTGATGTAATTACTAAAATCAACCACCAAAACAGTGATTATTATTTAGTGCACATGCATACAGTCAATTTAGATGAAAATCATGAAATTTACCATTTTATCGACTTTTTACTATTTTACATAAACAGTGACTTTTAAAACATAAAAATTGAGTGTTTTAATTTGAATACTTCTTAAACTCGAGTTACCTAATTGGAACATTTTTCAAAATTTTATTACCATTTTATAAAGTTATCCAATTGATAATTACAAATGACTACATGTAAATATAACTCAATCAAAAAAGATCATATGAACTCATATAAAAAAATACAACTAAGGAATCAGTTTCATGATAACAATTCAGCCCTAAACAAAAAAAAGGGCATAGTCACATTGTTAACCAATGAAAATTTGACATTAGCCCTTAAAATGGTTTTTGCTGGGATGTGACCTGACCCAATCAGTGTTGGTTAATATGACTATTTATAATAAATAAATAAAAAAACTTATATCAGAACAGTTGCTTCATTATTTTCTCAATTAAGATCCATATTTACTCCGGCAAGATTCAGTAATAGAGATCTGAATTCAAACAATGAAATACAACAGAATACACCTGATCAATAGTAACAAATTATGCAAGTCAAAGTTGTAGAAAAAACATAAAAAAGGCAGATTTGAAGTATTTCCTGCAAATAAACTGCCTTTACAATGATCCCTGGCATGTTTATCTAAGACCTATATTACTACCCAGAATCACTGATGTCAGCATCTTCGTCCTCCTGCCTTTACAAGTTGCCTGCATCGTTGAACCAAGGGGAATGAAGAATTATATTAGTGATATTGACTATTTCAGTATTTTCATTCATATGAAAAAGGTCAACATGGGATTCACTTACACCATTGAAGTCGAGTAGGCGACCTCTTTCAAGATACTAACTAGTACTGCATGCACCTCTTCATTGGTTCTGCTTTAGCCTTGTTAATTTTCCCTTTGTCTGTAGAAATATATTATGCATCAGTAATATATAAAAACATGAAATTAGTGCATTGATATAAAAAACATGTCAAGCCCCTCAATGATACCAAAGCTCTTAAATACAAAACTGCATAGCCAGTGATGAGTAATAGGGATACAAATAGTATTTATGATCTTATTAATGCACTGCAAAGTAAATACAGTCATCTGTGTATCAACTTTGAATTAATCATTACATGGACACCTATATATACAATATGAGTAGTCACTAATGAACCGGCATACCCTTGAAGGAGTCAAGGCAGTTAATGGCACCCGTATGACCCATTGCTATTTGACTATCTATTTGACCACCTTAACTATCTTAAGTGATAACTTCCTTGTGTCACAATTTTATTGTGACATATATTTATAACTTATAGTAAGTCTTGATTATATACTTTTTGCTGTTCTGTTATTACTTAGATTTCTTACCTGATGCAACCTTAGATTTAGTAGACGAGCCAGGTGTACCAGCTGACATGTCACCATATTTCTTGGACTTTTAATAGGATACGGCGTCGTTATTAACAGCTTTATATTTCTCTCCAGTTTTAGTACCAAGATCCTTCTTTACACACTTTTTTGAATAACTCTCTTAAGTTTTTGCCTGTATGTTCAGATTTGTCTTTCCGTTTTATATTCATCTTCATTAACCATGCCTGTTCTTTTTCATCAAGGACTTGAGTTGAAGCCTGTGGAGTTTGTTGAAATTCTAATAACTTCAATGAAACTTCTTCCTAAAAATATCAAACAATAACATAGTGATGAAAATACTGCACCAAAGTGTACAGATTATATTAAGCTTAAACGAATTAGCATTCTTCAGATGATTAAGACCTAGGACTCTTGGAGTAATACATCCAGTATATATCATGTAAACAAATCCCACTCTCTCTAAACTTCTTAAAAAACCACATTCCCAGACATTAGTTAAGGTAGAACACGCAATTGAAACAAATAATATTCTACGAACATATTGAACATGAACCTAAACCAGTGATCCTACATTCCTGTTTAATTGTCTCGATGATTGCAGTAACAAAGGCCAAAAAATACCCCAATACAGTTGCATATCTTGCAAGTCGTCACACAATCAACACAAGACTGACAACATTCACACACATAAAGATATATGATAGAAGCTTCTAAATACTGATAAAATGCGATGAACAGAAAGAGGAATTGTATAGCAACTTACCTTTCCAATTGAAATCAGTTTGGAATCATAAAGCCGACCATGTGTATCATTCAACAGTCTTCTTCTCCCTCTTGCGTTTTTCTCTGCATGGTTGAGGTTACTTACGATTTCATTCAAATAAAAATGTTTTACGTTCAAATCTCATATGTGGTTAAAAAAAGAAGTTATATCTTATGCTAGGAGGTTTTTCTCATCTAAGGTGGTTTCTTTTCTGAAAATGATCTCGGGTTCGGGACTGATAATGATGAATTGATGTACGGGTTTTTTATTCGGGGACATGTCATCTTAAATCTATAACTTATAATAAAATAAGGTTTTTTGAAGCCACGTGGCATCGTTCTAGCACATCATATGATACGTGTTATCATTCTAGCATAATAAAAAATTTATTTTCCGCCTCTCTTTCATTATAAATGCGAAAATCATAACAACAATCAATTTGACTTTTCTCTACTACTAAATATGTTTAATAAATATATCTATATTTGTGTTTCTTGTCTTTCTCATATTAAATGATAATTATTTTAAACAACTAAATTAAACTATCAAAAATTTAAAATATAAAATATTTTTATTTTAACAATTTATTAATACATACAAAATTATATGATTTCAACTATATTTTATCATTAAAGATAGCGTAATAATTTTCAATTTCGTTATTTGTTATAATTTTCAAATATTAATTATATTTTTATTTCACAAAAAACTTATAACTTCTAGAAAAATAAGATATTTATAAAACTAATGATTTTGACATGTTCCACCCATATAATACATGGACTCTAACCTAGTAAATACAAACATAAAATGTTGATAACAATAAACATGGTTCAATGACGGGGGTTGTTGTCAACATCCAAACATTACATGAGAAAATAAACCCAATTAAAATAACGACTAATTTGATAATAATTTTCTAATGTAAGTATTAATTATAAGCTGAGTTCATCTAAAATTTTATAAGTTGAAAAAAAAAGTTTATTATGAGAAAGTGGAAGGGATTCCTTGGAGTCGAACCCTGATACAACACGTCTTAAATAAACCAGATTGAATATATATTAAAACGAAGATGCTCACCACTCATGTAATTTACCATCAAGTTACAAAGTCACGTAGTTAAAAACACAAATATACATAATACATGAAGAAAGTTAAAGTTATACTTTATGAACTAAAAGAGAGGCAATAAGTTGTTATACCCCCACACGTGATAAATGGTATGTTCAATGACAATTTAACCACAAACATTAGCTTTTAATATATAACTAGTTTTTTTACCCGTCGGGTGTTGCGGCGACGTCATACGCGTCGTTATAGTATAGACTACAATCGACTTGACTCATTTCTGAACTATCGGAACGTAGAGTAATTCGTATTTATATCATCAAATGATAACGTAGTAAACATAAATAAAAATTAGCATGTTCGTCGACACCGTATGTGACGTGATAAAATATAGACTACAATCGTACTTACTCGTTTTCAAAGTAAATTAGTGTCGGAACGCACAGTAATCAAATTTATGCTAACGTATCATATATGATCTAACTCGTTTTCAAACAAAACTCACATCGAAACGTAAACCAACTCACAAATTCATTCGTCTCACTTGTTTTCCAAATTTTTTTACATAAAAAGGTAGACAATATACGACATGTACATAGAAATAAGAACGTAATAATTTTTTCTATGTAAAAGTGTACAGAAGGTAATCTTAACTTTTTAACATCAAAGTAACATTTTATAAACTCATAAAAGTTGAATAGTTAAAAAGATAAAATTTAAAAGTTAAAAGGTGAAAGTTGAACCTTTCTTTTTAAGATAATAAAATTTTGTAATTGTGATATTATCTTTTGAATTAATTCAATGTTTTTGAAAGTTGGAATGATAAAAATTAATTAATTTGTTTTTAAAGCTGGTAGGAAGAAATTAAGAAAAAAATTTAAAAAAGATGCGTGAAAGAGTCGAACCAAGGACCCACATTTTAAAAGCCCATGATCCTAACCAACTATGCTAGCTATACAAATATTAAATATGTTTGAAAACAAAGTATATATGTTAAAATCCAAGTCGGGTGGCCCAATCACACCTTTGCTTTCAAATATGTATACAATATAGTATATATTAAAACAATTAACCGAGTTAGTTAGAAGCATAAACCTGATAGGATATATTAGTAAAACAAAAGGTTGTAAAACGTAAAAAAACAATTATACAAGAGGTTGTCGTATCTTACGATTATACAAAAGGTTGTTGTATCTTACGTATTACGTATGAGAAGTGGTATTGTTACAAACTAAGCTACAAACATTAAACTATATATTATTAGACTATATATTAAACAACAACCATCTTGATACATCAATTTTGTGGTTTTTTTATAATTTGATCATAGCAACCAAAAGTTTAAACTATAGCCACTGGATTTTATTGTTACCGTGTAGAATATTGGCGCAACTTTTTTAGTGATTAAATTTTGATAGAAAAACAACATGTCTAATTCTTCATTTTTATTTGTGTATTTTTTTCATTTTTATTTTAAGCCTCATGCTGTGTATAATACAAATCGTTTGATTTTCCAAAAATTTCGTTTTTCAGTTATCACATTCACTTGTTAACTTTTTCAAAACTAAAAGAAAAAAGAAACACGTCTAACTTTAGTTTTTTAGTCAACATTTGTAAATGGAGTTTAATTCAAAATCCTATGTTTTTTTAGTGTCGTAAGCTATAGTTGTTACTCTTTTGGTACCACAATGAACCAAATAGAATATGAGTTAACAATATCGAGTAATAGCTTTATGAAGGGGAAACACTTAAGGGTTTTACTTAATAATGATAGCCATCGCGACGTCTCTATTATCTGCAAGTATTATAATATTTGGACCATCTGCAACGCGCAGGATGGAAACTAGTTGGTATTAAGCAATATAATATTTCTTGAAATAATTATAAAACTTGAATGTACTTATAGTTTGGATTGTTAATATCGTATGTGAATAAAACAAACCATAAAAATTTACATCTACCCATCGCTACTAAAGCAAAGATGTATATAATTTAATAGCATCCAAAGTAGAAAACAGATCTCTTTATAAACAGTTAAGGGATCAACTCCCATTGTGATCTAACGGTATCGGTTTTTGGCACACATGAAAAAAGTTCTCACTATTTGTACAATTTTTGGTAATTTTTTCCTCCAAAGTGCACATAAGTTAGGTGACGTTGCGAAATAAAAAGGGGTGTGGGCAAATCAAAGGGTTGAAAAGAAAACTCGGTGACATAACCGAGTTGGTGGGACTTAAAGGACTCAGCTGAGTCTTTTTATTAAGGAAGACTCAGACTCACTCGCTGCAAAGTGCAAAACCACAATCCATTCATCCATCCAGATGCAGAGCTCAAACCACCATTTTTTAAAACCACTTCTTCCCGCCGACGACCACCACCGCTTCCAATTCGAACTCTACACCATCCCCTCCGCCTCCGGTAAGCCCTCTTTCCCCATTCAAACCCTAACCCTAACCCTAACTCAATCAATCCATCCATCCATATCTGATTATGTATGTATGTATGTGTATGTGTGTGTGTGTATATTTCTTCAGGTTGGTTCTCTTGGGATAACATTCACGACATCGAGAGAAGCTCGCTCAAGGAGTTTTTCGACGGGGCTTCTGTTACTCGAAACCCTAGGGTCTACAAGGAGTATCGGGATTTCATCATCTCCAAGTTTCGTGAGGATCCTTCTAGAAGGCTGACGTTTTCCGAAGTGAGGAAGTCCTTGGTCGGAGATGTTTGTTATCTTCTTAAGGTGTTTTTGTTTCTAGAAGAGTGGGGGTTGATTAATTTTGGT